>JAYMSF010000746.1:0-14138 GCA_036897335.1 Silene vulgaris | reverse complement strand
CCATTACTTTTTAACAAAAAAAAAAAAAAAAAAAAAAACATTAGGAAAAGGACGCTTTGTATGTATTTGTCAAAAATGAGGCCATGGGAGACAACGTAGACAGCTAAAAACTAACACTGAGTATTTGTCAGAAATGAGGCCATGGAGACAGCGTAGACAACTAAGAACTAAGGGGGCGTTTGGTAAGGGATAATAAGGAAAGGGAAAGGTAATGAAAACCGTTCTTTCCCTTTGTTACTGTCTGTTTGACACTTTTGCCATTCTCGTACACCATTTTTCAGAATGGGTTTACACCAAATCACTCTAATTTGATTCCCTGCCTCCCTAAGGGTTTCCTATACCCTTTCCCTATTCTCTCCATACACCACCACTTAACCACCTACACCCACCGCCAACTATCATGGACACCCATGACCACCTATCACACCAGCAACACCTACCGGCATGCCCGCCCTCAGTCGCCCCATTCCTGCCCTCTTCGAACCCACCATCACCGTGTCAAAATCCCTCCCCTACAAACCCCAACCACCAATTCCACCCACAAAAATCCCCCAACCCACGAAACCACCTTTACCACCCATCAAAACACAAAATCTGGTGTTTTGGAGGGTAAAGATGGTGGTTCCGTGAATAGGGATGGGGATTTAGTGGGTAAGAGTGGTGGTTGAGGGGGATTTTGATGAACTTGGCGACGGGGTCGCCGGATTACGATGTGGCAGCCGGCGTCGCCCGGCGATGTGGGATTGTCGCCGGCGACGTGGGTTGTTGATAGATGAAAGGTACTTGTTTGTTATAGCATTATAAATTTATCCATAGCATCAGTACAAAATATTGGTCAGGTTTAGGATGCTGCTACAATATCCACATTGACTAGAAACCTATCTACACACTTTGACTTCAAATCAGATGTCCGACACACCCACTGTTAGACAGGACACAGCACTCAACATTGTACTTCAGTCGAACAGGACTAAAAAACATTCACAGAAAAAGCTGTCCAACACTCAATATTGTGTTACATCAAATAGCTAGCAAATGAGTCCTAAATAGCTACACGACACTGACACATGAATCGAGATTTCATGTTCCTTGCGGGCTACGGAAAGGTGTCAAAAATATCATATACCATATCTGACTGACGTATAATGTTACATTCACAACAAGAAATGTCTATCTGAAGTCTTGCACTATAAAACGGCCTGCACCTCAAGATTGCCATGCTCTCAACTCTCAAGTTCGTTGATTAGAAAAGTCCAACATTAGCCTGAGGTTCAGCATGAAACATATGCCTGAACTTTAATCCTTTACTCGGATACATCCGAGCACAGGAAAATATGGGAACTCCATGCAGTACTAAGCACGTTTGGCTTTTCTCCCCTAGAAATATTGTCCCTTATTACATGTCAAAAAGCTTCCTAGCTTTAACAAGTAAGTTGCTGCCTTGGTGGGTAACGTAATGGAAAGTAACTACGCACTTCATTTAGTAGTGCCCAAGAAGAACAAAGCTCTTTGCACCAAATATACCAGCCTAAATATTCCCAACTAAATTACGTCAACTACCATATATATTAGTCGAAATATGAAGAAAATGATTTTACTTGAATCAACAAATTAAAAAAAATCAAATAGCAGACAAAAACAATGCTTAAACACCAGAGGGGACTGCAGGCTAGGAGGATGAGACATACCCTGTTGTCATCCAGTGAGTACCACAAACCATTTGATGTGCGGACAAAGCAATAATAGTGACCAGAATGTGTGCTATAACCAGCGTGAACCAGAACTCCATACAGTGTATATGTTAAATCACCCTCCTGAAATGTCAAAAATCAAAGTATAATTCAGACATAATTGTTAATGCTTAATCTAAATTGTCCAACAATAAGATTAAAGCTAAAGTGGGACTCCAAAAAGCTCAAGATCTATTGATAACTTCTGTTTGGCACATCTATAGATTGCAGAGAAAAGCCCTTCTAGCAACGTTCTAAAATGACTTTAGACTCGTATACTTGAAAAGGTCAGTATCAGGTTACGTATAATAGTAGGATGGAAGGAATGGATACTAAGGATATTAATTACGCTTGTAAAATTGGCCCCTTGATTCCCCTTCAAGCCGATTTGCTAACCAAATGAAGGAAATTTCCCCTTCCATACAAACAAGAGGTTAACCTCCTCAATTACTTTTTTTAGAAGCCAAGCCTATGGAGATAAGGGGCCAAAATGTGTACTTTGTTTTACTCTATGTCGAAAACCCGTGGGTTTCAGATGACTTACATCAAATATTGTGTGGAGACTGGAGAGTACAGAACTGGATATAAGAAAGTAAAATTATTCACTAACCTTTCTACATTTATATTATCATAAAATAACTATTTCACCACTATCGAAACAATTTTTATTAAGGGCCATATGAAAGAAGCAAACTATATGCTACAAGGGTAGAGATACAACACAGTGAAGGAGGCACAAATCTTAAATCTACATATTGATTTAATTATTTAATGTAGACTAAACGGACATTCAGATTGTACCAGGCTGCATATTAGCAGAATATAGAGTGAAGAGAACATACATATTCTCCAGTAACAAAAGGCTTTAGATCCAATGTAGAGCCAAATTGAACTTTCTTGTCAATTTTTTGCCCCGAAAAGGATCGAAAACGCTTCAGATGGATAGTAAGGACATAAGGTGCTCTGGAAACCGTGAGCTGTTTGAGAGCCTTGACTTTGTGTTTGCACTTTTCACATTTGTACTGCCTCTCTCCACCATCCAGTTGCTCAGCGGCAGTGAAATTCCTAAGAGCCTTATACAGCGAATCTGCCTTGATTATTTCAAGGCTTAAATCTAAAAATGGATCAAATGTATTGGAGCAATGGGAACACTGCATGCATTTCACCTGCAAATAACATATTGAATTAGATAGAATCTAAAGTCTTCCATATTGTAATAAGGTTAAAACTTTTGAAGGATAAAAAATGATCTTCACTAATAGATTAATTCCTGTGTAATTGTGCTTCACCAACTCGCTTAAGAATATAATGATATTTACCTGACTTCGTAAGCGGCCCCCAAATATCCTGTGAACTAAACTTTTTTCATATGCCCCAGGTGACTCAGCTTGGATTCCTGAAGGTAAGCAACATTTGTGCATTGATTCCAGCAAATGAATCATGAACTCATGTGCATCTTCTTGTCTTGCATTTCGAAAGTTACGAGATATGGCTTGATAAGAGGTCAAGGAGCATAAATTACACAATATACTTCAAAATTAAAAGCAATAGCTACTCCCTCAGTCACAAAATATTTGCAGACTAACAAGGACAAATATAACAAAAAAAGGCGGGTCAACAACACAACCTATTGAAAAAAAAACATTATCTTAGTGCCTGAAGGGATCTCACATGGTGAGGAAGAGAAGGGAGCAGGGGGGTTAAACTGCCTTAGAGGCTGTGTCTTAACGACCAAAACGAAATTTGCATCTTATGACTGCTACTTCCGTACTTCACAGCTTAAAGGAGTGCAATCAGTTTGGTGCACATTTTGTTTTATTCCCTCATTATCCACAACCAAAGAATAATGAGCCTTTGGCTCAATTGAAAATGTTTAATACAAATAACACGGACATGGGTAAAGAAAAATAATTGGATTGGCAGCATATGAGTTGGGAGTATTTCGAGATAGAATTAGCATCTAATAAACTACGATTATTAACCAAACATGGGAACATGAAACCAGCTAAGGAGGTTAAGATCAGTAAATACACAGCCAACAGAATTTTTTGCAATAGACAATAACTCCACGTAAATTTATCTGAGAAGAAAACAAATTCTAAGACACAATGAATGACAGCTAAAAGGGCCTAAAACACTAAAGCAATCTTTAAATTCAATGGAAGGCATAACGTTGAAGCAAAAAATACAAAGCTCAAAAAGAAGATAAAGGAATGCAGAATATAGTAAAACAATCAATCAGCAATAAAGTTGTAATGGATACATCTTAAGTGTGAAACAAGATCTTTTGGAGCTAAACATCTCCCAGAAGCTTGAAGGGCACGACTAACATGTTTCTGAATGGCACATAAAGCACAGAAACCGGCAACCCGACCTGCAAAGAGAAAAAAGACAAATCAATCAACAAAATACAGTCTTGCACGAAAAGAAAATTTGATAGTCCAAAGTTTTACAAACAAATCTAACAAAATTTCATGAACAGGCAAGGAATATCTTGTATACTGGCTAAGTTGCAATATACAACTGTTAGCTGATTACTAATAAAGAAGAAAAGCACATGACTGCAAGACAATGGACCTTCAATCAAGCTTCAAACAAAGTAAAACTATCATCATAGACAATAAAAACAAGACCCCAATTTCCCCCATCACCGTAGTTTACTTCACTGTATTTAACCACAGGTACCATGTTTGCACAGAGTACACACTCAATTGCTGAAAGCTGTCACACCATGGATTAGATGGTTTCCAGTTACGGGTATTAACATTGTAAATGAAGATCAGCCATTATATTGTTCATTGACTGAAATATTATTAGCCCCAACAAGTCGGCAAGTTAAATAATAAGATATTTCCACTTTACTGTTTAGTAGTGGACAGCAGAAACTATAATGGGTCAATGATACTATTTCAAAAAGTTGTTATAACTCTATTACAATACTCGCTAGTCCAGTATGCTAGGTCCTCCCGTGCCCAATATGCTTAAAAATTTACCCCAATGAAAACAAAACACTCTACAAGGTCGAAAATACAAAAAAGTGGTACCCATTTCCATCTCGATAATTTTTACAGAATAAATTGATCGTTTTATAGTCCTAATTTTTCTAAATACAGAATATAAATGAGTTGCATGATTCTTAGAACAATTGTTCTGTCATTATTTCCATGGTTACGTAGGATAGGTAGACAACAACAAGAATATTAGTCCCCAAAATAATAAGGGCTACCACCTATGGCGGGGGGAGGGGAGGGGCATTCATAAATAGAAAAGTTATATACAGATGATCCCTAAATGATATTGTCTCAAAACCGTATTGACTAACTAAAACTGCACCATACAAGAAGCGCAAAAAGTAAATTTTCTTTATTCCATGTTATAAATGAAATACATTATTTTCCTTAATCCCCTTTGTAAACCAACACTTCTCACACAAGCGACTAATTAACGCGCTTCATGAGAAATCTTGACCGAAATGATTTGAGTATGACTACTCTATCAAAGTCTTGCGGACGGGATAAGGTGCAATCATTTGCGAGTTGCATTTGATTCTTCATACTTTGTTTTGGCACATTTTTAGGAGAGACAGAATGCAAGTACATTGCAGAAATGTCCCGATCAATTTTTTTTCCAAATAGGAAAGAAAAAACAACGTAATGCAACATTCTAAAAAAAAAGAAAGGGAGTGGTGTCATGAATCAGAATGATACTAGAACCACCACCTCTAATTCATCACTAAAACCCGAAAAAAACAGGTAAGCCACCAACAACAGCATAGTGAAGCAGAAAACAACACTGCAAGTTTTGCATCCAAGCTGAAAATAAAATGATAAAAACACTCACAAGTGGTCTCGTGCTTGCCATTCTGCAAATAGCCTACCAAGGGCTCTGTGTAAGTGAGACATTGTATAACTGCATTCAGAAAACATGTATTCCCAAGATTCTCCAATCCCGCCCCCTGTCAAAAGGTCCGTGAAGAAACATAAGAGTTAAAAAAACATTGCAAAATGTCAAAAGAATATCAGTCACAATACGCATGACACACTACCGTTTATTGGAAAAAGTACGCCCTCCATTCCCTTTTTGTTGTCCCTCTTTTACCTTAGAATTTATCCAAATTAATTGTCTTTTTTTCAAAATTTAATAAGGAAGGAGGACATCCAATATCGCCCCTTGTTAATTAAATAACACTCCCTCAATCGTCAATCAAAATAACATTGTCCCAATTCTCTTTAATTCAAGAGGTAAAGTTGTTAATTTTACCACTTCTCCTTGTGTAACTTTCCCAAAAAGGAAATCAGAACAATAAAAAATGGAATGCAGTGATTAATTTTTCAACACAATGATCAAAGTAGTTAAATTATAGCATGAGATGAAGCCAGAATGCCCTACAGCCGCAGAAAGTGCACGGCGAGCCATAGTTTTCAATCTTGAGGAGCATTATAATCCGAAAAGGCACAACAGAGTATGTACTCCGTATCATTTTACAGCAAGAGTTCAACTTTACCAAAAATAATCATACTTGAGGAGAGAAACTCCGTAACGGCTACGTATACCGATCGGAAAACGCGGAACAAAGCTAATTGATGTAAATAACAGAGACAAAATCGACAAAATGCCGAAACTAACACAATCAGAAATTGACATTATCGATTTCATCCATCATCTAAAATGCTACGCAAATTTCGAAATAAAAATAGAATCCGGTGAGCTTACAATTCGCCGCAACGGCATCCGAAAGGCGAGAACAGCATCCTCAAAGAAATCAGTGGGGTCAACCAATCTAGAATTGAACGAAGCCGAAGACGAAGAAGATTGAGAAGACGAAACAAGCGTAGATTTAACATACGAATTAGGGTTTAATGTTTCTAGCTTGAAATTAGGGTTAACATTTGGGGAGAAAGATTGAGGCTTTCTAGCCAAATGAAACTCCACTTTCCGTAAAGACGGCGTCGTTTTATCCACGGATGGCGGCTCCGATGCGGCGGCCATGGAGAGAGAGGCAGAGACAGAAGGAGGTCGAGTGGAAGGAGACAGTATGGAGAGACTGCCAAACTAATCACTAGGTTTCAAATAGTGCTGCTAACCTACGATGTTATATGACCCGGAGAAAGAATGTCGGGTTGAAATGTCGAATGATTCGGTTTCATTTTTTTGTTTTGGTCAACTTTCCTTTTTTAAACATCACAATTTACTTCGCTGATGACGCGGACGGCCCTTCCTCATTTAATCGGATTCGGTATTTCGGCCCTTCCAACATAAATTGTTCTATAAAATTGTTCTATAGCATTACAAATTCTATTCTACAAGTATACAACAGTTTCACGTGCGACTTAAAAAATGTGACCATTTTTTTTAGATATGGTGATTACTTTTGGATAAATAGTGACCACTTTTTATAAATAAAAATGAACATTTTTTTTTAAGGTGATCACTGTTTACTTTAAAGTGATCACTATTTACTAAAAAGTTGTCACATTTTGCTAAAAAAACACGGAAAAAACGGTTGCATAAGAGAATTACTGTTATAGCATAAGATCTACCTATAATCTAAAAGTCCAAGCAATTAACTTAGTATTGACTGTTGATCACGATTGTGACCGTGATAGAAAGTAGCAACATCACCAACACCGACCGCTTGAGAAATAATATGTAAAACCGGGCAATTAAAGAAAAGGTGGTCTCGATCTTTTGTGTGATGATTACAGAGAGGGTACAATGGATAGGCACAGACACACGAGACGGTTGGAGACGCTCCCTCGTGGGAAGTCCATCCACACAAATTTTCCATAAAAATAACTTAATCTTAGTGGGAAGGTTACATTTCCAAATCCAAGCAAATTTACATTCATTGAGATTGTGATTAAAGAGTCCCCATCAACTAGCCAAGTAATGTACTCATGGTGTTGATGCTTTTTGGCACTAAAAAAATGTTCACGCTTGCATATCATAGTTCATAAGGCATCCTCTTTAATCTTTTTCAAATTGAAGAAACACTTTAGTTTGATATGACAAGTTTGAAGTTTGAACCACAATCAATCAAGTAACACGGTTGAAACTTGAAACATAGTCCCGCCTCATTCAGCCATGATTGTGTTTCCATTATTGTTTCTCATGCTATAACTTTACCTTCTACATACACTCATAAGGCTCAACTTATTGGTTAATATTGACGTATCGCCTAAAATAAGATATTGTTTGGATACCAAAGTACTAATGCATCTCGTAAAAGTATATAGTAGGGGTCGAGCCCTCAATGCAAACTTATACCGTCTCTGCACTTTATTTTAGATAAAAAAAAATTGGCCAACATTTGAAATGTCCTCGAAAACAAGTTCATTATGTCAATTTACTGTCGTTTTAATTCTTGCAGTTGACTTTTATTTCGCTAACCTCATGAAGTTTCAATTGGACAATAACACATTTGTTCCAAAATTTATGCCTATGAGCGGGACTATATGAGAGTCGTTGCCGGTTTCTGCTCTAGGTAGAAAGTAACATGGTATAAACCCATCATAAAACACGTCACATCTTATCTATATGAATCATAACTCGAAAATGAAGTGTCAACTTTTAACAAACACAAAATTTACATTAGGCAGTCAAGCCAGAATGATTCATGTTAACCGACTCCAAATCATTTTGGAATTAAGGCTCAATGTGTTGTAGTCAAGCCATTCAAGAAGTTATCACAATGAAGCTACATATTATATGAAAACAATCAAGAAAATATTCAAAACTTGAGTGCAAAAATAAAGAATGAAACATCAACCTTGCCATGATTAATTTGACAAAATAAGCACACTAATTACATATACTATACACTCAATATTCATAAGATTATTATGAGTTATGACATATAGTAGCAAGGCTCTCATCCTACAGAGTGACGTCTTCGTCTATGGAAGAAGAATCTCGACTCTGAATTCGCTTTTGAACCCAAAGGTTTATTAGTAGTATTGAACCGAAAAAGGGAATTGAGCTTACCAAGTTTCTTAGTAAATGACTTGAACAACTTATTAGCAGGATGAGACCTAACCAAGTCTTGTTTCATGGTTACATGGTCCTTTTCGAGGTCAGTTAGCCTCATTCTCATCCTAGCCACTTCTAGCTTAAGTTCCCGGTTTTCCCTCCTAACAGACGCGTAGTTGTCCCTAGGCGATATGGCCCCACTGGCTACACCACTGCTTGATCTTTGAGGGAAATGGCCATTAAGTGAGCCGAAGAAGAGGTGGTTGTGGTTCCCATTCATTGCATTCCTGAGCCTTATTTGCTCAAAGTATAGGACTTGGACCGCCATTTGGACTGGTAGCCGTTCATTTTGAGCTGCGTGGCTACACCCTTCTTGTGAAAGCTTTTGGCAGTCTATGGTTTTGCATAGCCGGTATCTCTCTGAATCTTTGATGTTTGGATGGACCTGAAAGTACGAGTTTTAACTTGTTAGAGTTCGATAACCAATCAGTCACTACGCGCGCGAGCATAAGTGCGTAAGAAGAGTACTTACCTTTAAGAAGATATCAACTGCTCTATATAGGCCATCAGTCACTACGCGAGCATGATCAGGTAACAACTCCGCGAGAGCTATGAATTTAGAAGGCGTCAAGTTGGAATCAAGAGCGACTTCTGCAATGTAATTGTCTAACAACTTCGATACCTTAAGAATGGAGCTTTGCTTAGGAGAGCCAGGACTGTCAAAATCATACATCATCTCATTTTCATCCATTAAATGATTATCGTCATCATCATCATCTTCATCCAAGTTCAAGAAAATAGAGAAGATTCGCATAACTGACTCTACATCATACATCGGACCATGACTGTTTCCATTTGTATTTGACGGGATTAATATATCCTCGAGGATAGCTTGATCTAACTGCAACCCAATCCTTCTCTCCAAATCAGCTCTACAAGCAGTAGAAACTGATGAAGAAATACCGCCTTTTAACAGGCTTGACAAAAATGCCATTGGTACTGCACTCTTCCTAGATTGAGTTGGCAGTAAACTGACCATTGCTTCGACAATGATCCGTTGTTTCTTTTGGAGCTCCTGGTCCAAGTAGTTCCCCTTAAGAACTTGTGGGTCCCTCACAACAACTCCTTGAAGGGAAGTATGAGCATAGTTTATCAGAATTTTGCTGATTAGTCCCTGTTTAAGACCTTTCAGTTTTACTGCAGATAAAACCCTCTGAAAGAAATCGAGATTAAGGACTGCCAGGGACTTTCCCCACCAATCTGCTGGCATTTCCGGTTCAATATTCGACAAAGGTTTGGGTGAGAAATGTTCTAGCTTAGATAACCCTGATGTGAGCTGCTCTTTACTCGCATTATTAGCAATTGCAGTAATTATTCTGCTAACGAGATGAATATCTTCTGATATCGGCAAGAGAGACTCACATTTGTGAAGGACTGTGATGCAATTCGATATATTTGGGAGGACTGTATCTTTAAGGTATACTTCTGTTCTTGTTTCCAAGTTCTTATCTGCATAATCTTCGGTCATTTCAAGGAAATGAGCTGCACAGCGTAGCATAGCGACATTGGAGAGAGTGATCTCGACATTGACTCCATAACAGAACTTTGCAGCAAGCTCAAATGCCTCAGAACCACCTGGCACAAAAGGAAAACTAATCCGGGAGGTCTTTGAATCCTTTGCCTCCAACATGTGCTTCCTGATTCTTCCACTCCGAGAAACAAGAGGAAACTGCACAAAACACATATAATCATGGTGTATATATGTTAACAGATATCGGTTATAGCTAAACTGCAAGATTCTGTTTTTCCATGTCTTGGCAAAAATCGCCGATTTCCTATTACAAGATTGCTAAATTTCTTACATAATAGATTCGACAAGTCTCAGGTAAGACGATCCTATAGTAGACGAAAAGGTGCGCTTGGAAGATTTTGAGTGAGTTTTGCCGTATGAACTTTAGAACACCAAAAATTCACTGCAAAAAATCTAAATTTTCTGCCATGTCCTACCAACAGCCAACAGGACCTCCTTAATTACCCAAGTTTTTGCTTGATAACTTCGACGACTTCAGTCATGCAAATAGACATCTTAACTAATGCCTAAGCAGAACTAAAGAATGAATTAAAAGAGACTAAAGCAATAAGAAACAAATGCTGCCAATGAAAGTTGAATATCATTGACAGCTTAGACCACTTACTTTGTGAAGTGCAAAACTTGCAGAGCCGATTTCAATGGTGATGTCGCTGGAAACATCCGATATTGGCCTGAAAAATACAAAACAGAAAGAAGTTAATCACAAAACTACACTAAAGAAACTAATTGAATGCAAAACACAAACTCATTTCATACATTTTTTTCCCTGTTCAGTTTTTCTAACAAGTGAACTGCTTCGCTTAGCTTTACGCCTTTACTCTCTTCCGACACTTTACATATATCAGACTGTACGAATCTTAAGAAGCAACGCGCTCAATTAAGTGACCACAATTATTTGATTTCCTTAAGAGGCTAGCATCTGATGAAAAGGAAGTTTCATGCATTGAATTTCATATATATGACTTTGACATCACATGGAAAATAACTTATACGGGACAGTCTCAGCCGATCTCACATGTGAGACTGTCTTATGCAAACGTAATGTTAACATAAACGACCCGTAGAAAAACATAGTTTCTTTCCTGATGGAGAGGGAATTTTAGTGGGGTCTATACATGAGGCTGCATTTGGTTATTGATATAATTCTTGAAAGCTACAGGATCACATTTACACATACATCCTTTCTCTATCAGTCTGCTAATTATTGATCTATTCCGTACATGTACATGCATGCTTGGTTCCCCTTAAGAAAGGGCTAATTTAACTAACAAATTATTGGCCATGCATATCATAATGCCTTAATAATTTCAGATGCAGGTTGATTATTGATAGATTATTAGATAAGGTTGGGTCATGTCTTATGTTAGGCCATTTTCAGGTCGATAAATGTTATTACTTCGACAATTCATTTTAACACGTCTCATGTCGACTATGTTAGAATATAGAATCGATCATGGGATTCCAACCATCAACTTAAAGTTTTGGCTAAGATGGTTTCTTGACATGGTATCAGAGCTATGACATGATATGGGGAGACCTGCAATGCATCCACACTTCAAGGCGCGTTTAATATCTCGGAAAAGACTGCTGCCCCAATGGCGGTGTGAATCACATTAACATCAGTCAGCAGTGTCATGTAAGTGGGGATATAGACATTGCACTCCTAGGTCGTACAATAACAACTGGCAATTGTAGCTTCGTTTGGAAAAATAATTCTCGACCAACCGCCATCTACCTCACATGATACACACAGTCACTAGACGTGATTGCGAAAGACTTATCTTAACTAAAAGTTTAAGCTAATGATTAAGATCAATCAATAAAGACTTTTATTTATAGGCACGACATGAAATTCCCGCCCAACTTAGCAGGGGTGCTCGCCCCCGCTAAAAATTGAATACTTCGAAATTCTGAGATAAATTTTCGAACTTTTTTCAAGATTCGCTTCTGACATTTCTTGTTCGCCCCCAAACTGCAAATCTTAGCTTCGCCACCGCCTAACACCCCAACAAATATTATTGAACTGTTGAACATTCATGAGCAGCTCCAAATCCATAACCAGCAACTAATTAAAATTGGTTGTTTGGCTAAGAATTAAATTTCAACAGAGAATGTTTACATCAAGCTCATAGAAATTATGAAAACCCCACAAAACTTTTGTATGATATTGATGTCAACAGTCAAAGTACATGTTCATATGTCCAACAATCTGACAAAATTGCAGTTTTGTCATATTGGACTCTCGTCTGTTCAATTCAATAAATAATTCACTTCTTTGTGATCGGTGAATTCGACAGCCCACCAGAAGACTGTAACTTTTTTTTTTCTCGGTATATATTATTCGGTTTAGTCCAGATTTAAGTCGTGTAGGATCACAATTCTGGTAAAAATACTCCCTCCCATTCATCATAATGTTCCCATTTACTTTTGGCACAATACTTAAGAAAAAGTATTAAAATAGGAGTAAAAAAGTTGTGTGGGGTTGGTAATAAGAGAGATGGATGAATTGTTAGGAGTTAAATAAGAAATGGTAGGGCCAAAACATTAAATAAAGTAATAAAATAGGAGTAAAATAGTTGTGTGGGGTTTGGTGATAGGAGGGAGGGATGAATAAAATAAGAGTAAAAGTTACCAAAAAAGGAAAGAGAACATTACTTGAATAATCCGTTTCGGGAAAGAAGGAACATTATAGTGAATGGGAGGGAGTATGACTTTTAATTTTTTTTCTATTTCTTTATTAAGGAGTTACTGTAACTCGGTAATATCATGTGTCGCCCTCGCACGCCTACGTTTACGTACTTAGTATAGTACGTGGAGGTTGTACGTTTTTGTGCAATTAATGTGTAAAGTCGCTGCTGCTGCAATTAAATTTGTCACTATATTAGTACAGTTGTTCATCACTACAGTAACAGACTGTTGCATACCGTGCATAATCAGAAATGGAATAACGTCGACGACAAGGGTGAACTTTTAACGTATATTCCGTGCTCTTCAGGAATTTACCTAATATTGTATTTCTGCCACCAATTTTTTTGCATGTCCTGGATAGTACATTCGATATGTTGACACACTAAAAAATATCGAGCAACCAATTTTTTAGTGGTTCTAACTTCTAATTTTTAACCATATTATAGTTCAGACAAGTTAATAATTGTACGTAAATGATTCGTGGCTTACTTCATTACTTTTGTTATTTGTAGAAATTATATATATTGCGGAATGAAACAAAAGCAATCACTAGCGACGATATTAATGTGAGTTTGGTCGTTATTCATGCTCAAAGCACATAATCATACTTGACCGAGTATATATGTTAAGGAGACTAACTAAATCTGTACAGACTTCAAAGTAAAAATCCATTCCCATTGATATTAACATTTTTTTTATAAATGCAAGCTTTCATTAAGAAAAAATTAAATCTCACCATACATCACAATTTTGACAATGGTATACCCAATGCCAACCAAACAGATTAAACAAGAAAGCATACAACCCTCAAGCTAGATAGTAGTAAATAATACTCCGTATTAACATATTCGGTGAAAAGAGTGAATTGAAATACTGAAATAAGAGTTAATTTGTGAAAGATGGACTGAACGGAACTAAACTAAACTAAACTAAACTGAATGAAGCTTAGTTGAATTGAAATAAGTTGAAATTAAGTAAAAAAAAACATACAAGGTCTTAGTCCACGGATAGGCATAAATCAATCACCGTAAAATTTTCATTACATTTTTTTTATAAAATAAATTCCGTTTATCAAATAAATACTTCCTCTGTTCCATTTGTTTCTTTACGTTTGCTTTTTTGGCACTATTCATTAGTAAGGAGAATCTTCAATACAACTT
>JAYMSF010000745.1:0-14143 GCA_036897335.1 Silene vulgaris | reverse complement strand
GTTACTGAAGGGTAATGAGGGTGGATTTTACAATTTGGGCGTAATCGAGTAAAATTGTCGAAAAAATATTAATTAAGGGATTATGTTTTTATGCACGTGTGATTTGTAGAAAAAGTAGGGTTATCTTATATAATTTTTAAAAATATAGGGTTACCTTGGAGAAAATCTCAAAATTCAATTGGCCACATCACATAGTTAACGGCAAAATTGACGGAATAAAAAGTTAAGGGTCACGGCAATATATATTACTAAAGTTGAGGGTTACCATGTGTGTTCTCTAAAAAGTAGGGTTACCATGTAGAATTTGAAAAAAATACAAGGTTACCATGTAGAAAAACCCTTTCTGTTTTCTTCTCATTTCTCTAATATATGCGAGGATTGTTTTAATGAAATGGGAAGAAAACAGAAAAACGGAGAGAGTATATAATTAGTATGATTGAAAATTCCTGTGTTTAGATTATAAGAATCATATCATTCAGCCTTTGGCACTAAATTATATAAATAATTTAGCGCTACTTAATATATCACATATTTACAACCGTTGCTCAAACCCTTTTAAATTCAATAGTAGATCACAAAGTATATGAGGGTAGTCAGGATACCTTTAAGTCCTCTACTTGTTTCCATACAAATAAAAAAATAAATTTTTAATTTAGAAAAATAATGAATGTTATTGCTCAATGATAAAGACCCTATATGTAAGATGATTGTATTTATAATGAAAAAACAAATAAAATTATTATGGTTGTGAGGTTGTCTTATCATAATACTTTGTTTTCTTTCAAGTGAATCGCTTTTCTATAAAAAACGTTTTTTGTGTATTTTATATTATGGTTATCTACTTTTCTTATTTTTCTCCACTCGTCACAATTAGTTTGTTTGTTTAATTTATTTTTCTTTACTATGGTTATTTTATTATAATACTTGGTTGTCTTATTGGAAGACAATGAAACTTTTCAAAATAATGTTAAATGTTTGCTTTATAAAATTGATTTTAGAATGAAAATTTTATCGTTTAAGGTCTCTGTAGAATTTCGGTTTGAAGATGTTAAGGGTTCAAAGTCGACATTTTAAATCATGGCTATTTAATCAGAAATAATATCCGTAATCAAGTTTGTGTAAATTAAAGAATCACTACGTGTAAATTATATAGATAATTAAATGTAAAATGAATTGAGGAAACTACAGTTGGTCTTGTAGTAGAATATGCATGTGTCTACCAATTTTTCGTTCGGGAGTTCGAAACCCAGCGGAAGAGCTTTTGTTCGTACTCTATTCTATTTTACATGATCTATAGATATACGAAAAATTCTTAGTTCAGGAGGATCATTAATGTGTCCTCTCTAAACAATAAGAAGTCTTCAGGCTGATATTTTCCTTATATTTACCTTTATATTTATAGCTTTTAAATAGGTATGAATGCTTCTTATTAACTAGGGCGGACACATCAATGATTCTTCTGAAAGACCTCATAATTTTAAATAGGTATACCGGCATTTCTAGCCTAGAGGCTTTAATTTTAGACTTTTACACATATGGTCATTCGAATACTTCAAAGACAATTTCTTGGATGTTTTTTTCTTTTTCTTTTTCTTGTTACATTATCTACTCTTTTTGCCGAGCCAAATAGTTCTACTCCCTTCTATTTGGAATAACTGTCTCATTTAGACAATGACACGAAAATTAAGGAATCGAGTTAAATAATGAAAAGTATTGTTTGAGGTAAGAAGAAAGTGAGTTAAATAATGAAAAGTAATAGGTTAATAGTGAGTTGAATTGCAAATAATGAAAAAGGCAAAGGGTAGGAAAGTCATTAAATCTGTCCAAATATGACAAATGGAACAGTTACATGAATAGACGGAAATGACAAATGGACAATTATTTCGGATAGAAGGGAGTAATTAACACCAAATGGAGTAGCTTTTATGTTAAAGGTACTGATGATCCATCACTAATTAACTAAATCAACCCAGAGTTTTATGTGTTTCAATTTTCAACATAGTTGTACATATTTTAATCAACTTAGCTAACTTCTACTACTAAACAATGACAAATTCTTAGGACGACATTCAACATGCATATTGTTAAGGCATATTGTTAATAATGTGCGCATGGTGCCCCAGAGCTTTCATTTTAGTGCACAATTTGCGCTTATTTTTTTTTTCTGTTATGATGTCGTTAAAACACGATGGGGCGACACGTGGGCCGGTGCAGCACGGCCCGTTGCAAACTTTAGGTAGAGCGGAGTAGAGCCACGCCAAAGCACGAGACTATACACATTTTTGAGCCCTAGCCCGACCTTAAACCCCTTGTGCCCGTGTCGGATTGGCCCGAATTGTTCATCATGCTCGGGCCGGGTTGTGCGGTGGTAGTGCCTCAGCCCGCACCCGGCCCGAATTGCCTCCTCTACCGGGCTCCATGTGGCATTTTATCTCAGACTCCATTATCCATCCTAATATTCCTATGTTCATTTTTAACATAGACTGTGATAACTCGATGATTTCCTGCTAATTCAGGTCAGAAATTGATTCAATCTTTCTCATCTCTTATCATATGATTACAGAATTCCCATAGTTTTGCTTCTATACCTTGGATGCTAATTTTGCTTATTCCCAACCACCCACCATTGATTTTGATGTGTGTTTATTCTGAAATTTTGTAGTTTTGAATCTCATTTTCAGAATTGCTGTATTATATTTTGGCATTTGATGATTTACTAATCAAGTATTCAAATGTGCTGTCTTTTATTTTGCATTAATTTGGGGTTTAATATCAAATGCATATGACATATGAAGCTTGAAGCATAATCTTATGGCTTAATCATAGACATATATACATATTGCATTTGTTCTTGCCTAATTCTTCAATTACATTTGCTGATAGAAGATATGAGGTCACATTATGCCCTACCTTTTTACTTCTTAGGTTTTCTTTGATGAAAATTCTTTTGAGTTCACAAATTATTTTCTTAGGTATGCTTGAGGTTTTCTGGGTTACTAAAATGAGCCTAATTGTGATTTGATTACCAGGGTAAAGTGGTGTTTGTGTATATCATTCATTCTGTTGAAATGTGAACGGATTTAATTCCCGAGATAATTGAAGACAGGGAGATAATTAAAAACAGATATGCATAGTAATAGTGTATTACTCTATATGTATGCATTATTGCATTTATCTCTAATGTAGGTCAACTGTAGTGGACTCCTATATAAAGGAGATATGGTGTTTGTTATTGGTGTGTGAGGTCTCTCCACCATCGGAGGGAGGGAGGAGTGAGAATTCCATATAAGGTCTTTGAGTGAGACGAGTACTTGAGGGATTCTGCAGTTTGTTGTAGTAGAGTTTGTTAAGATGTCCTTATAATTTTTCCCAACACATTCGCCCTTGTCCGATCTCCTTCCAAGTTCCAAGCCACTAGGACAAGGGCGATGGTGGTGTTGAATTTTATGTGTGATGAATTTAATATATGATTGTTTATTAGATCAGGTCGCCGAAGTTGTCTGGTTGGTTGGAAAGGGTTCACTGATGAAAGGAATTTCAGGGTGTCTAAGTTATGTACTGATATTTCCCTTGCATGAAATTTGCAGAAATTTACTGTTAGCGCTCAATTCATTTTTATACAAAATGGATTTTAGCTTTCTGTATAAGAGAAATTCCGAAAGTTTTTGAAAAATATAGTGATCATTCAATTGAAGTTGTGTTTTGTTTCCTCCATCAAGCCACAAATTTTCCACCATACTTTATCGCAGCTTTTGTGTATTGCTTTTATCCCCTCTGATCGTCTGAAGTAAAGTATCAGCCTGTTTTGTTAACATGCCCGTTATCTGAAATCTATTTTCTTGATATCCGGATATATGATGCTGGTAAAATCTTTCTTTTAAGCAATGATATTCCTAGTAACTCATCTAATTTGTTTGCGAAGTAGAATACCAAATGTCCAACTCATGACTCTAGAGTGTAGCTTCTGCCTTATATGATCATCATCCAGCTTAAATTTCAGTGTTTATTGGACTGTTTGTTTGAGTTGAAGTTGATTAAAGGATAGCTTTTCAATTCTTCTTCTTCCATTGCAAAGTGCAAACTATAGGAAATTAAGAAGGTGAATTTGGTGTCTAGGTCCTCAGGCAAAGCAAGAAGGAGCGATAGAATAGCTAACATCAAGCATAAGCTAAGGCTTTCCCCACCAACAATGTCTTTGTTCTACTTCTCCTTGTTTATGTTGCTAGTAGTAGTAAGCGGTGACATAATAAGAATGAAAACAAACTTAGAAACAAGAGATGAACAACTAAAGGAAGAACCAAAGCCCACAACATGGCCTGAGCAATTCCACTCGGTGCTGGTGATGAATAATACAAAAACCAAGGAGCTGCAGGTGGTGGATTTATGGTATGATTGGCCCAACAAACGCAACCTCAACCTTATTCAATATCAGCTTGGGAAGAAGTTGTATGATGTTGAATACGATAATCATACTTCGTACTATTTCACCCGGGATGCCACTCGTGAGTGCCGTACAGTGCATTTTGATGTGGGAATCCTGACTCCTGATTGGCTCCACGGAGCTACCTATTTGGGTCAGACGAAAGTGGACGGCTTCCTTTGCAATGGCTGGACTAAAGCAGATTTCATTTGGTACTATGAGGACGTTGTCACTAAGAGGCCTGTCAACTGGATTTTCTACACTGGTACAAAATCTTCAATGTTCCTGTTTCTGTTTTGTTTCTATTCTTAATATGGCCTTTGGTAAACAACAACAACAACAACAACATTAAACCAGTGCCTCAAGGGTTTGGCAGTGGGCACTGGGCAAGGGTAAGGGTAAGGGTATGGGAGGATCAGATGTACGTATCCTTACCTGTGTTAATAGCACAGACTCTTCTTAGATGACTATAATAAATTGCCTGAAAATTGTGGCTGCTACTCGATAATAAAATTGAGTGCTGCTAGATAAGTGAGCCGTTAGTTTTTCCATCACACGACATAACCAGAGAGTAAATATTTGTAATTTTGATTCTGTACTGCGAGCTAACTTATGGTCCATGTTATCAATAAAGGGAGATCCTTTCATGTTATGAGCTTTGAGGTGGGTGCCGTGCTGCAAGATGCCGAATGGCAAGCTCCGGTTCACTGCTTTGACAAGAAGCAAACTTCTAAACTTGGACACTCACAGCAACTTCTGAAACCTTCAGCTCCTCTGGGCTCCTTAATTGACCGGTCTGTATTCCCGTTTGTGTAACCTAGCTGTGATTCTTTTTTCCTTGCTAGTTCTCGCATATTAGAATAGAGAAGTGTGTTAGTACTTTTGTTTTTAACTTGAATGTGGTGTTGACTAATCGTTCGTTCTATTTTATTTATGGCCTTTTGTTCCCCATTCTTGATCTTATTATCGACAATGATTGTCATGGTTGTGAAGATAAACTATCTAAGCTTTCTGCTCGGCCAGCTAATTCATTTGTGTCTCTGATATCTACTTGGTTTTGTTGTTGGCTCTTAGAGTGGCAATGATTAGGACAATGTTTGAGATAAACTGAATGGTTCAAGGCAAAGCGAAAGATAAACAGTTGAGAGCAAATTGGACTTCTAAGACACTTTCGAAGAACTTGGTACATATTCATATAGAGATCCGTATATCACTAATAACTCCCTTCTCCATTAGAAGACACAAATTCGAACTTGAAAGATTTTGAATCGATTCAATTTAAAAAGGATATTGTATGCCTTAGTTCCTTGGGATTGTAGTTCAATTGGTTAGAGCACCCCCTGTCAAGGTGGAAGCTGCAGATTTGAACCCCGTCAGTTCCGACAGATCCAGTAACCGAAAAAAGAAAGACCAAACAAGTAACCCCATGCTTCTTTTTAGACCCCGTGTAGTGAAAAATCATTTTTCCTTGGTTTTATTTCATTTCGAAGGTATGGTGAACTAAGGTAGCAGTGGCGGAAGATAGGAACAGAGGATGAACATATTTGATATTTCCACACCATCCCTTCATCCCCCTCTCACTGTCCCTTTTATCTTCCCTTTACCATCATTGTTTTGCTCCTTTTGTCTTCTGTTTTTAGCTTCATTACTATGGTAGACACAAGTGAGTTCTTGGTGAAGCTAACCTGACTCTAACTTTGCGCATCATATTTTATTTCTGGTCGGTGTTGCTAAAGGGTGATAAGTATTCAATATAACAGCGCTGCCTTTGCCGAAATATATACTTCAAGGGCAACCTGCTTGTGACGAGGTAGGAGGGTCCGATGTGCGTAAAATTATTTTATATTATTAAGGTTGGCATTATAGTTTTGCAATCGGTTTTGTGTCGAAAGTAAAAACTAGGTTCCATTAAAAGCTGATATGAGCTCAAGATGGGATCAACTCAAAACCGGCGTGTAATTTGGAGGCCAAGTCTGGGCTCGGCTGAGAGCTCGTCATATGTTTTCTGTGTACATATTTGCAAAGTTCAATTAATGATTTTGCCTACTATCATCAAATTCATGTATTACATTATCTACTAAAACAAATTATTATTCTTCTCCCAGTTCTCTTTAACATTTGATCCAGGCGACGTACTAACATGCTTCAGCTTGGAAGGTAACAAGAGACTTGACGAGATCAAACCCAACTCGTATCCCTTGCTGCTGCACGTTCCCTAAAATGGACATAGACGATGTTGTTGGAGCAAATGCAAAGCAGAATGTCCCGTCTCCATCCACCGGAATCACATAATTTCTTGCCGGTAATACCAAGCTTTGTGTTCCTCCAAAGAGAAGCTCTACCGCTGGAAACTCAACACTATCCAGTCCCCTCAGGTCAAAACAGGTGTCAAAAATCGCGACCTCGTCTGCTGTCGGTAGATGACTTGTCCCCTGCCTAAACTCATCCCTTAGCAACTCGTACACCCTTGACTCAAGTCGTGTCACAGCCGTCCCAGAGTCTATGATCATTCCGCCACTCCCCTGGCGATCTATTTGGAATGACGTCGTTGGGATCTCTAATGCATTCCCCCCTACGCTAAATCCCGTCAGCCCTAGGTAGTAAAATGTGTCGAGCAAATGATTCCTAACCAATGGTGCGGTAACTGAAGAAATATTACTGTTAGTTTGAGTTGGTTCTGAGTTGGTGTTGGTATTAACCAACTCGAGGGTAGAGGCCGCGGTCGAGTCTCGATCGACTAAGCAATATGAGAAAAAGGACGCGTTAATTTGGGAAGGTAGTGACAATGGCCCACCGCCAAGGCCAAGCAAACCCCCGGCTCCAGCAAAATAACCATCGTTATTATGTCCACAACCTACGGCTAGATTATTTATCGATCTACCCCCGTCAAACGTTATTGTTTCAGTGACAAAGTTGCCACTCGTATATGAACCGTCCCCATATGACACCTCGTATAGGCAACGCCCTACACGACAATCAGAGACGTCTAGGGCCTCACATGTCGATGAATTGCATGGTATGGGTTTGAACGTGGAGGATCGTTTCGGGTCAAATATTGGGTTGGATTGTGTGTAACAATGTGAACATGGCTCACATTGTACCCAACTAATGTCACTTCCCGTGTCTATAATTACATAGACGTCACGCAATGGTTGACCGATGCCTATGCGGGTGAAGTACTCCCCACTTCCTTGGCTTGTGCCGGAGATAATTGGGGCGCCTAAGTCGGATTTTATAGTCAAGTCGAGTCGGGTTTGGATCGAGCTGACTCGTCTCGTGTCACGGGTTAATTGATTCAAGAGTAGGGATTTATGGTCTATGTGGTTGTGATTGTTTGGTAAAAGTGATTGACGAGTGTGTAGTTTTAAACTAAGAGGCTGATTTTGTAATTGTGTTTTAGTCAATGTTTGCATTTTTGGTGATATTTGCTTAAGATAAGATGTTGACAAAGTATTAGTTACATTTAGGATTTGTGTTTTGGAGCTTGGAAATAACACAATTCGAGACGAAACCAAGGGAAATTTTAGTAGACAAGGAAATAATATTGTGAGAAATATGTATGGAAAGACTAGATAATTAATCTTGCTTTCCATTGAAAAGAGTCCTTTATGTTAATGATAGAATAAAAAGAAAATATTTATAGGATTTAAAACAAATGGTTAGCTAATTGGTCTATTGAAATGTATGTAGTTATTTTTATAATGAAATTTTGAAAAAATTCGACGAACTTTAAATGAGTATATGAAAAGGTATATAGGTTGTAAGTTGTTCAAATAAAGTAGGCAAAATGTTTTCGATCGTCGGTAATCTTTTAACATGTCTTCTACTTAAAAAGAGCATATTAGTATTCATAAAATGTCCTCCCTTAAAAGAACATATTAGTAGAATTCATGAAATATGTGTGATGCATTCCCTCCAAATTCTTGAATGTTGTTTGTTGACTGCTCATTCATACCTTCTATATATAGAAGTATTATACTTGTTGCAAATAAAAAGCGCGGCAAAAAACAGTGGCGTAAATGTTCAAATCATCACTCTGAGGGCGGATTTTATATTTATTATTTTTAGCTTTTGATAAATCGTTCACTTAATATATTTTTCACAACTCTTAATAAAAGGACAATAACAAATAACTGTATTGGGGGATAGGGTCATATGGGATGGGAGTATAAAACTATAGAGTACTAGTACTTCTTTAACACTTGGTCAAATACGAATTTGGCCTACTATCACGTATTTTCCATTCTGAGAAATACTTGTGTTCTCTGGGAGGACGTCCTCCTTTCCTCCAAAGAGGACCATTCTCCTTAAGAAACATATATGTTGTTTGCTTTGTAGTACTTTGATTGAGAGCGGTTGTTGCTGTATATTGTTTCTCCATACGTAATTTGACATGGGAGAACTATCAATCCTGTCAAATTACGTATACAGGAGCTCTCTTACCACAATTTATACAGGAGCTGGCATGTTATTAATATCAGAAAGATTGGTTACAAACAATACTTTATTGTTGATTTTGAACTAGGTTTGCTTTAGAAGGAATTGATCCAACCTGCATTCATGCACATAGGAATACAGTAACACACTGCCTCAGCGACTGAGAAGTAGCAACATACTTTCTGAAAGATTGGTTACAAGCAAATACTTTATTGTTGATTTTGAACTAGGTAGCCACATACTTTTTGATATTGTAATAACATGCCACAAATGTATCAAAAATAACCCAGTAATATTAACTATTCTGAGTTTTTGCGACAACAGAAAATTGTCAAGTCTAATTACGTATTAGGTAAGACTCCGTCATTCAAATTCACCAGATGAACCCCATGACACACAGCGGCTAATGTGACATATATACATACACATGTAGATGAGACGTTTATGAACATTACATAAACCTGTCGGGCTCCAGAAATCACAAGGCATATGTTCAACATCCATCACTGGCAGGTTCAATAGAGCTTAGAAGGCCATTGCCTCGTAATTGGGTGCAGTGTTCTTCAGCATCTGCTTGTGCACATATTATCACCACTGCTAAACCATTGTGGTGTGCTTCTTGCATTATGTTCACTGCATTGTCCACAGTCATCCCGGGTATCACCTTCATCAGGACTTGCACCACGTACTCTCTTTTGTTGAAGTTGTCGTTGTGCAACATAACACGGTATGGTGGGGCCATCTTTCTTGATTTCCTAGTTCCAAAAGCGTATTGTGTTAGTTGAACACTATTAGACAAAGGACTCGTAACTTAAGACCAAGGATCATAGAAGTGATTTTAAGATTGAGCCCGTTGAGGCCAGTATAAACATTAGCAATAAACATAACATTCATCAAGTCAAGCACTCGATCATAACAGGAATAGCCCCTCATTTCCATCCAATTGACCCCATTTCAATCCAGACAAGTTTTAGGTTTAAGAGGAAGCAGTGGTATAGAATGATGATGCTGCTGTCATGTGGATGGGTTGAATATAAGTAGCAAGGATATTTTGGACTATTTGATAAAGCAAAACTAACGCAAATGTAAGGAAAAACTGGTGAGGAATAATGTTTATATTCTTGTACTCCACCAACTTCTCATCCTCTATCACTTGTTCTATCCATCTAGCCTAAGGGCATCCAAAATGGTTGTTTTTGAGCTCAACTGATTCATATTAAACAAAGGCTCTGTGTGAAGAAGTCTGCATTCTTGACCGCTCCAACATAAAAGCAGCTCTTGTGGGAGTTGCTTCTTTGTTTCTTTCAAAGGTGAGAGTTAAGCCCATTTTATAACAAAGACAACGTAAAGACTTTCCAATTAATGAGCAAGTTTTCTGGAGAATTGATCTTTTAGTTGATGATGTGGAGATGGTAAGAGTTGGAAAGAAGTTTTACAATTGTGGACGAGCTCCCTGAACATTAGCAATCACTTTTTTTGGACTCAGCTTCTGTAAATCATCAGCTATAACATAAAATTGTTGCCATTCTCTTTAAAACACCATCACAAAAATAAATGTCTTGAGACAAATGAAAAGTTTCTTTTACTAAATCACACATCTAAATGGTAGATTTCATTACTCACCAGCAACCTTGAGAAGGGTACATTATCAAGCAGAGATTGTTAGAAACTATTGTCATTATCAAATTCTCCTAGGTTTTACATTATTTTATCACTACATGGACAAGAAATGTAGAAAAAAAAAATGATTTTTCGTATCCTTCCACACTAGTGTAAGTTACCCCCACACTGTCGACTATTTCTCCGATCTAACATAACAAATTACTGATTGTCAAAGCTAGAATTCAGGAAGGCATATATATAGTCTACTCTGATTGAAAAAAATGACTATAAAAGATCACCCAAGTCCTATAACATGGAACACCATTATGGTGAAACAAGAGCAACCTTTTATATACTCACACTGGGAAAAGGGTTTTCCCTTTCTGGTTAGTGTTAGCTCTTTTAAGCATATCACATTCAGTTAAGCAAAGTAATGTTCCCTCCATCCTTGTATTCTTCCCGCATTCCTTTTAGGGAAGTTCTTTGTCTTCCTATTTTTGGTGCGGCTTGGATAACAACATTTTACTAAATTATCCTGATAACAAATACTTCCATTGTTACACTGAATTGTATACATTTAACAAAATTTTCACCTCTCATATTCTGAAAAACGTATACAACTCAATACAACAGAGGTACATATATCCTGCCTCCAGCAACTTTCACTGTTCATACAGCTGGGTGATGATTTAAGAATTGGGGAGGGGGTTAGGTTGAGGGTAGGATGGAGGAGTCTGGGTCTGGATAGCATTGACCGGTTGTTGTCAGGGTGACTGGGTAGGAGGAAATAAGAGGAAAAGAAGAGAATTGAGAGAGAAAAAAGAAGGGATGAGGGACTGCTCAAGTGGGGTTGGCATGAGAGGCGCGTGATGTAGAGGGAAGGTAGATTTGTCCATTTTACAATTGTCTTAAACAGTAAGTAGAATATGGGAAGGAGAAAAAAAAGGATGGAGGGAGTATGAAACAATAATTGTTAATTGTTCTCATATAGTAACACATAGTTCTTCACTTCTCCTTGATTTTAAAAACCAACGAGCCTTATAAGTGAAGTCCAAAGGGATAGTCACTTTTGGACAGAATAACTACAACAAGCTCAATCCAATGAACGAGCTTTTGAACTCCCTTGATAACAAACAACGTCCTGTATCTTTGGTTGACACTTTTCAACCGAGGCCAGAAAATCTCTATGGTAAGCTTACACATCGTCCTTGAAAAGTACCGACTTGATTTTACAGTCCTAAATATTCCTCCCAGGCGTGTTTACACAATTACACATATTAATCACATATCATGGCCATTGTTTATATTTCCATAACAAACTTTCTGAAAACATCATGTTCATAAGCTCTAACAAACAACTCCCCGTATCTAACATCTTGTACACGAACCTCGTGCAAGACAAAGGGTACTTGACATCTCATACACTAGTCATCAAATCCCCGACTCAAAATTCTAACATAAATAAAATCCCTTGTATGCCTGTATCTTAGCATCTTACATAGATCCAGACATGTTGCATTCACTTTAAATTTGGGTGATGAGGACTTCCCAGGCCAATTATTTGGACTACAAAAGCCAGAAATTGATTCAACATGCCCATGATGATACTAGATCACTATAATCTGAATAACTCTGCTGGTTTTTCATTTAGTTGACAAGCCTACGTTTTCTATGTTTCCCACTTAAAATTGCAAAAGGCAAATGGATAGAGGCCTTGCACCTTTAACTCATTTATTAGCCACATCGATGATGCTAAAAAATACATTAGAAGTGAAACTTAAAGACCAACTTTACTTTCGGAACAAAACATTTCCATTGTTAGGCTAACAGAAATAGATGGGGAATATAAAAAGTGTAAGCACCTTAGATCAAATTCAGATTCACGTCCAGGCGTGGTTTTCTCTATTACAGGCTTGTCCAGTACTCCTCCTCCTGCTCCTCGAGTTGATCCAGTAGCTGCCACAGCCACAAAGAAGCCACGGTGGTTGTACAGTCCCTTACAAAAAGTATGTTTATCCCCTGAGCATAAATCCAGAAAGATAATTCCAGTCATCACAAAAGTACTGATGGCAATCCATAATCAAGACTCCAATGCATGAAGCTAAGATCGAGATGTGACGTCAATGAGTATACTCCTTATTATCCGGCAATTTAACCAAAAATACCGAGGTTAACATTTACATTGGGAATCAATGAATAAGAGATCATACAATTCAGTCATGTGTACAAAACTACAGATAGTTACTTGTTAAGCATTGAATAAGACCATTTATCTAAAAGACAGCGAGAATAATACGTAACTCCCAGATTTCTGAATTACTAGATGAGCAGGCAGAGAAAAGCATTTTATTGTCAAAACCACTGAGGCCTCTAAACCAAAAGATGATATAGGAGATGAGCAAATCGAGAGTAAACAGCACATTCAGAAACTAGTCTAGAAGTGCTCAGCTTCTGTAATCAATCTATTTATCTATTTACCGCGACTCTTCCAGTTTTTCGCTTCTAATTATTTACAAACGTATCTCCAAGAAGCAGCATGAAAAGGACAACGGGTTAAGGGAAATAAAAAGCATATGCTCTCGTTTAATCTATCACTCCCAAAACAATTTATAGGACTCTGTCCCAAAACCCCATGGATTCGGCATTGGTTCATGTACAAACTCGGCTTACTAGACAAATCAGTTCATGTTTCAGAAACGGAAATACAAGGGACCTCAAATCGGCCGCAAATTAGGAGATTAATCAAATGGTTTACATTAAGTTAGAAAGTATGAAATGCTAAGTAGCGATACACATAAAGTTGCAATCAACAATCAAGAAACTAAAAACAAAACTACTCGATAATTTCCTAGTAAGAAACCCTCCCTCCATGCGAAAGAATAAAAAAAGGTAAAGAAATGATTGGGACAAAGCGAGTATTCAATATGCAAAATAAAAACAAAAAAAAAGGGAAAGAAAGTGAATTAGTAGAATAATGAAAGAAAGAAGATAACAGAAAAGCGTAAAAATGAATCAAGCAGTAACGAAGTGGAGCAAAGAAGAAAAATAAATAGTAATCGGTAATAGCGGAAAGTCAAACATCCAAAAATGAACAAATTAAGTGACATGAAATTGTATCAAGTAAAATAATCAGGAATATTAGAAGTGTAATTAAGGAAGGAAGAAGGAGGAGAATAAATAAGAATAAAAATAAAAAGGGAGTAGTACCAAAAATAGGGTTAAGAAGGTGATTAGGGGAGAGAGCTAATCGTCCAGCAATAGCAGTTCCCATGCTCGATTCTCCGCCTTTTCTTCCCTTCTCTTCTTCTCTCTCTATTTCACTCTTTACTACTGTGTGTAGGTGGTGGTGGTCAAGTGTGGTTTATTTTGATTTTTGTTCAGATGTGGTGGTCAGTGGATCATCTTGTTTGTTGTTTGTGATGCTGGTGCCCTCTCAGCCTATAGACCATTTTGAGGACCCTGTCTTTCCATTTTTCTCCTCCATAAACCCACCAGTCACCACATACATATCCATCCTTAAATTGTACCCTGTATTTGATACTTCCTCGTTTCACTCATTTATTTACCAATTTTATTTGTTTACCTTTTTATATTTAGTTGTTTTTAATGAATAGTTTGATCATACACTAGGTAGCACAGACACTCCTCCTAATTAGCCGTACCGTGTCGCACACCGTGTCCGAC
>JAYMSF010000744.1:0-14152 GCA_036897335.1 Silene vulgaris | reverse complement strand
AGTGGTATATTAAAGTTAGAAAAAAAAAAAAAAAAAAAAAAAAAAAAAAAAAAAAAAAAAAAAAATAAAAATAGCCAAAATCTTATATGAATGGTTAAATAATCCGTCTTTTCGTTCATCACTTCTAAACCCAAGTACAGATGACGCTCTAGTTTCTAAATGTTCTCAGAACATTAGAAATCCACCTACTTTTTCTTTGTAGGAGAAACAATCTAGTAGCAGATACCGATGGACAAATTCCACTGAAATCTCTACAGGCATATCATATATAGAATGGACGATATAAAATGAAAAGTTCAATCACCACCTTAATGCACAATACTCACAGAGTCACAGAAGTAGTGTTTGCAGGCAGTTGCAACTAGATCCTTGAAGCGATGAGTAGACGTACTTATAGAACAACGTGCACTGTTTATTAAGTGTCCAACACATATTTTGTAATGTACTTATATTGTGTCGGATGGACTAGATTACAGAAATGTTCTCTGTTCCTAGGCTAGACCGCTAAAGCTAAACAAACAAATATTCTTCACATATTTTGGGGCACAAAAAAAATTTCCACTGAACTTGGAGAAAACGACTTTGCAATGATACAGTCTCGGCTGTCTCGCCATCCAATCCAATAGTTTTTTTATAAGCCCATCCAATCAAATTATATCTTCCAGAATTTCAGAATTCCCTCGATATATTTTGAAATATGGGAAGACTAGATCGGGTTTGAGGGAATATGTAATCTTCATACTAACTAAAAGTCTAAAAGACTAATTTGTTCCAGACGATTCCAAGATTCCCTACAAATAAATATGAACAGACAGCCAAGCATTGAAATAATGCTTCATTAATCAATTCGCCGGTATAGTATGTTCCATGCACTGCCTAAACTTGCTAGAAGGCAAGCGTCATTTGAAAGTTTTCAATGCATAAAAACCCGTTATGCTGCAAAAATCTGATATAGACTAAAAAATTATGCCTCCTCATTCATCAAT
Source organism: Silene vulgaris (assembly GCA_036897335.1). Taxonomy (NCBI): domain Eukaryota; kingdom Viridiplantae; phylum Streptophyta; class Magnoliopsida; order Caryophyllales; family Caryophyllaceae; genus Silene; species Silene vulgaris. The sequence continues at coordinate 13,166 of JAYMSF010000744.1, read as the reverse complement.
TTTCAAGTTGTGTACATCTAAAGCTTGACTTTGATATCTAGACTCTAATCATCTCAAGCTTGAAAGTTCTTAACAACAGTTTTACAGCTTACTACATGCATAACTATGTAACTGACAAGTTAATGAGTATCGGACAGACGGTCACCCAATGTGATACAAACAGGTTCAGCAATGATGTCAAACGCTTACACTCCAACAAAATAAACTGTATAACCATTCTTCAATCCAAACAGGGTACATCTCAAGGTGGTATACTTTAATGAAGTCAAGCATAACAGCTAAAAACTTTGGTTGCCCAAATGCCTTTGACAGTAAGAACTCTAACAGATTGCCTCGAACAGTCGAACCTCAGTTATCAACTCGGGATAAAGAAACTAACTTGTAGGATTGTCTCAAACCTTCATTTTTTTTCCGCAGCCGTTCTTTTGCGTATCTCTGTGGCAGTATTGAAGATTCCACCGGTGGGCTCGTTACAAACAAAGCATTTTTTGTTCTTAGAGTGATGCTGCATTGAGAGGGAGGACAAAGAGTCATTAGCATGATGCAAACACCTAAAAAAAAGACAACTACCTACCAACAAGGTTCCTTATCATTCAATAGCAGTAGATCATTCAATAATAAGAGTATAACAGTAAGAGGCATATAAAAACCAAACAGAGGTCCAAAAACCTGGTGCCAACTTTGACCACAACTCAATTAATTGCACTAAAGCACTCATTAGCAAGCATATTCCAATTGGAATATTGGACAAATATTTAATGTTTTCCGACTTTGGGTATCAAGGAAAAACAAAAGGCTCACAAACTGTTTGTAATGAAACTCACAAGTAACGGGAGTGTTTTAGGAGGTGAAGGAATGCTTCTGTTGTATGAGCATGCATATCAAGTCCAAGACTTAATAAACTACTTAGGGCATTCATAATTACATTTACAACCAAGCATTGTGAAGATCCTTGGTCCACAAATAGAAATTAAGAAAGTTTCTGTGGCTATAAAGCACGATCAATAATACTATCTTCAAAGCTGTTCAAAATGAATATGAAAAATCGTTGTTCAAAAATAGGCTTCATTTAGAATCTAACCTACCACCAGTGGCAAAATGCAATAAATAATCTGACTTTACGCAAGGAAAAAAAAAAAAAAAAATCACAGGCAACTAGCACAAAGTGATCAATAAGATCGCCAAATGACAACGCGCCAACATAGATTAAGTCATTAAGAATGAACAACAGAATGATGAGAAAAGTTTCAATCACCTTTAGAGCACAATGCTCACAGAAATAGTGCTTGCAACTAGTCACCACTGCATCCACAAAAGGTTGCCTACAGATAAAACAGGCAAAAGGCAAAGAATCATCATCCTCATCCTCGGCATCCTCATCGTCGTCATCATCATGCACTCCCATGGCCAAATTCCTCTTCCGTTCCTTCTCCCTTTCATCCCACTCCTTCTCCATTTGCCACCCAGACTTGTAATCACCTCGATCATGCATAAACTTACAGGAATCCCCATATCCACAGTATCCTGTTTCTTTGTAATCTTTACAAATATCTGGTTGGTAATCAAATCTGGTAGAGACTTTAATATGAGCTGATGCCCTAAGAGGACCATGAGCCCCTCCAGCTTTCTCAGAAGCAACAGTCTGTTCACGACGAAACCCAGCCCTGTGGTCAGTGTAGTTATTCATACCCTTATATAACTTTTCACCCCCAGTTGCCTTGTTCTTGCCTTTTAAGGCCTCCTCTGCTTGCTTAAGAGCTCTCTCGCGTATAGCCCTCGCATCTCTAGAATAATCAGTCTCCGTTTCAAGGGTGGCAGTTGCTTTGCTATCATTTTGAACCTGAATCATCTTAGAAGACTCATACTGGAAGAACGAATTTTTTGATTCCTGAGTGGATTCTTTTGCTGGAAGATTGGAGGGTCTTTTAGACTTAGGTGCCAAGGCACTCGTAGTCTTCTCATCTTCATCGTCATCCTCGTTTTCATCAACAGTCCTTTTCCGGATGTTTTTGTTCTTCACTGGTTTTCTGAAGAAACTGCATACTGCAAATAAGCAACAAAAGTCATACACCATTAAACCCCGAAACGCGCCCAAATGCGCATATAATTCAATAAGCAACAAAGGTCATACACCATTAAACCCCGAAACGCGCCCAAATGCGCATATATAATTCAATAAGCAACAAAGGTCATACACCATTAAACCCCGAAACACGCCCAAATGCGCATATAATTCAATAAGCAACAAAGGTCATACACCAACAAACCTCGAAACGCGCCCAAATGCGCATATAATTCAAATAATTCAATATCTAACCATCAACGCTAAAAATACCTTCTTCTGGCTTGTTCTTCTCAAGTATCTCTGGCTGTTTATCCTCTGTAGGTTCCGCCATCACGGGCCAGTTACCTTGTTCTTCAAATTGATGATAAATATCAACAAAAACAAGAACACGAAGAAAAAATCAATGGATTTGTCGCATAAACACAAATTATACAAATAAAGAGGAAATTCGTATAAGATAACGAAGAGATGAATTAGGGATTACGAAGAACTAACCTTGAAATAATGAAGATAGAATCCGCGAAGAAGATCGAGAAAAACCCTAGAAAATCGATTGAGTATGAGAGGGACTGAAAGAGGGATTTTTTATTTACTTTCAAATTAAACTCGGTAGAGTGAATTGTCTAAAAAAAAACTCGGTAGAGTGTATTTTCTTTACCGTGGGGTTTTTCTTTCTTTTTGTGTTGAGAGTTGAGACTCGAGAGGGAGAGGGTCTTTATTAGTCTTACGATGATACAATTACATTCTTACCACAAGATTGACTTTCCGAAGCGAAAATGTCTTAGTCTAATGGTTAATACGGACTTATTGGGATAATAGGTCTCGGATTCGAATAGCGCGTTTCGTTACAAAAAAAACAAGATCGACTTTCCTAAATACAAGTTTCCTAATACTCGTTATATTCGAATAGTCTAATACTCCCTCCATCCTGATCATTTGTTGTCCCTCTTTCCGTGGTCTGACAAAATTAAAGGATAACAATTTACCGAGACGGAGGGAGTACATCACTCAAGTTGGAGCATGGAAGTTCGAAATGCCCAACTTGGAGACTAACTCGTGGAACGGTTTGCATTTCTTGGGTAGCTTGGAGGAAGTTGTGTTAGCCGAAGGGAATGGGAGGAATGGGCTTTCACGATTTTAAGCTTTTCAATCTTGGTATACTAGGAAAATAGGCGTGGCGATTGGTGACAAACCCGAAGAGTTTATCGGCTAAAATGATGCGAGCGAAATATTGTCCACATTGCGAGTTTGGGTCATAATCCAAGTTATATGTGAACGGGTATTGTCAAGGTAAGTAGGGTGCTTGAGCATGTTTAAGGCGTATAATAGGCCAGGTAATGGTATGGATACGAGTGTTTGGCGAGATGCATGGATTTCGGGCACGCATTCGGGACAAGTTTTATCTCCGTGTAGTCCTAGAAATGAGGAGATGCGAATGTCGGACTTGATAAATGCAAATGGAAGCGCTGGAACCAATAGCAGAATAATGCGGTTTTCTTACCGTTTGAAAGGGCGAGGGTGGAGAATATTCGGCTTAGTAATGACATGTCGTAGGATTTGTGGTTTTGAGAAGCGGAGCGAGATGGTGTTTACTCGGTTAAGACGGCATATCGTCTTCTTGCTGGTGCTACGGCTGCCCTTGACTACGATGACATATCGGATTCTGAGAGGGAGAAATGGTTATGGAATCGTCTTCGGAAAGTTCCGGTTTGGCCTCGTGTTCAACTGTTCTTCTGGCAATAACTGTGGATCAAAGCTTTAGCAACTGGAGTGAACATTGCTACTCGAGTTTGAGGTGAGAATTTTTTGTGTCCTATTTGTAATTCCTTTGTTGAGTCGAGTCTGCATTTATTTAGAGATTGCTGGGTTGCATATTATGGGTTTGGGAAAGGGTGGGGATATAGAAGGATGAGGATCGGAGGTGGACGAAGGGAGATTGCGTACTTGGGTGGCGGCGAAATGGCGTGTCATTGGGTAGGATGGAGCATGGGAAGCTTATGGTGGGGTGTTGAGCTGTGTGGACTGTGAGAACACCGTAATAAAGTCATCTTTGAGGCGAGAGAGGTGGACCCAAATAAATTCATCCATAGGTGTCGCGATGTGTTGGAGGATATGGCGAGTGGTGGTTCCGTGTGGGGTTCAGCAAGGTCGAAGGGGAATGGGCGACAAAGGGGAGAGCGTAGCGAGGCAGAGGGTTGGAAATGAGCACCTAGTGGTTTTGTAAAAGTTAACGTTGATGCGGGGTCGAAGGCAGGCGTGGGGTTTGGTATTGTTTGCAGGGACGACAGAGGCCGGCTTTTGTGGGAGTTATTAATTTGTAGGAGGCATGGGAGCCTCATATTGCCGAAGCCGCTGCTCTGCTGGAAGGAGCGAAAGGAGGCGTTGCAGAAGGGACGCGGAGATGTTGTCATGGAGAGTGACTGTTTGCAAGTAATTAATGCGCTAAAAAAGAAAGTTCAGGGAATGACCGTTTTTAATTTAGTTTTAGACGATATTTTTACGTTAAGTGCTTCGTTTAATTCACTTGTTTGATCTCGGTTGAACAATACTGTTGCTTACGCTTTACCTCATGTTTTATTCAATGCTTCTAGTAGAATAGAGTGGTCGAAATTACTTCCTCCAGCTCCGAACAATGTTGTGTAAGTTTTAATTTATCAATGAAGTAACTTTTCGGCCTTTTTTCTTAAAAAATAAAATAAATAAATAAAAACATAAAAAAAAAAGCAATCAAAGTTTAACCTAAAAACAGGCGCGAGACCAAAATCCTTGATAAACCCTGGCCTCGCAAACATTTCCTCTACCGCCATTTCCCCACCACCAGTCAACCCCCACCGTAACCCGATAACCCGATTATTACATGCTCCGGTTCCTCCGTCGAAATATCCCGTTAACCCTTATTACTAACATGTCTCCCAAATCCATTACAAAAAAACACCAAAGAAACGGGTCGGGTCGTCCGTTATCCACTCGGGCAGAACCCGATTCAATTAGGTCTGGGGTTAGTAATAAGGATGCAGACAATCATGGTTCGGGTTCGGGTCGGGTTAAAAAGAGGGGTAGAGAGGGTAAAGAGAGTAGGTTTGGTAATGATGATAATGGTTCGGGTTCAGGTCGGGGTAGTAAGAGGGGAAGAGGTGGTAATTTCGATACGAGAGGTTCGGGTTTGAGTTCGAGGAATGGAAGCGGGCCAGGAGACGCCAGGGGGAGTGGGAAGGGACGGGCTGTGTTTGGTTCGGAGGCGGTTGTGGGGGATGAGTTGAGGAAGGGGAAGAAGGAGAAGAAGGCGAAGAAGGAGAAGTCGGTTTCCGGGTTTTTGGATTTGATTGGTGAGGATGATAGTGAAGAGGATGTGGAGAATGTGAGTGATGATGAGGAAATTGAGGTTAAGAGTAGAAATCTTTTGATTGAAAATGCGGTTTTAAAACCGGTTTCTGTGCCTAGTTTGCCAGAAGCCGATGATTCTTACCTTAGCGAAACAAGGTTTACCGTCTTTCTGCATTGTTTATTTGTTTCTGCCTTGTTTGTGTTGTCATCTTGTTTTGCTCTTTTTTTGCTTGAGTATGTAGGAATGCTTGAATGGTGAACTTTCTGGACTTAGGCTAGGTTAATGTTCATGAACCCGCTTGATACTGAATAAGTAAATGAAATTCGAAGCTTGGGGAATTATTCCGTGCTGATATACTTGTGTGCACATTGGTACAGTTTGTTTATTGTTTGATGATGTCTTTCTGTAACACGAGTTATGGGTTGTGTCGTAATCATGTCATTTCTGATTACTTGAGAATGTATTTATGTAAGTGCCGATATGATACTGATCCTCCACCTGCCGTGGAGGATTGTATAAATGTAGCAACTTCATTAGTGTCTTCTAAGAAGCTCTATTCATAGTACCTGAGCTAGTTAATCTTGAGTAGGAAATAGGGTTATGATGGTTAACTATATGCTAAAGCACCGCACTATTTTCAGGTTCGATCAATGTACTGTCTCACCCTTATCGCTGAAAGCAATCAAGGATGTTGGATATGAGAAGATGACCATGGTGCAAGAAGCTACCCTACCTGTTATTCTAAAAGGTCAGTTCGAGAACTCTTGAATAAAATTCATCATCACGAGTAGAAGTTGAATTGTCAAATTGGTGAAAGTTAGCAACAATTTTTCACAAAGATCAGGAAGGAGAAAAACTTCATCTTGATTATAATCCTAAACGGTTCATATACAATAGATAATGTATGAACACCCAGTCTGATAATAGTATTTATATTGTCATCTGTTCGTGCTGTTACATTCTGAGCTGGTGAGAGGTGCTTTGAAGGTTGCTATTATGTGTTTTAAGTATACTTTCATCCATGTGGGAATTTCAGTTGATCGCACTTTGTAGACATTGCTACTTCGGTTGGGAGCTAATTATGAGTGCTGCCATCTTGTGCGAAGATGGTTTTTGATTCTGTTGGTGTCTTGGTGACAGTTTCTAGTTTTTTACTATTGATCTCTAAGTTGGGATTGCATGTAGGAGGTGCTTAAGTGATAAGTAGCCATTAGTTAAGCAAAAACTACGATCCAATAATTCTGAAGCGTTTTTCTTTTCATCTGTATCACCCTCTAAAAGTTTACAAGGGCATTTGTTGAAGACCAGTTTCTGATATGATAGAGAGCCGTGCTTCAATCTGCATGGTTTCACATGATCCATGGATAAAATCCTCATCAACTATGGTTCTGTCAAATTTATCAGTCTATATTTTAGTTTATGGCCTATGGGGATTTTTTTTGCTTTGGATTTATAATTGTTTTAAAAAGTTGATGGTATTGTAACTTGGATTTATTCTATAAATTGCTAGTCACCATTTAACCGAGTTTCGTTTACTCTCTAGGTAAGGATGTTATGGCAAAAGCTAGAACAGGCACAGGCAAAACTGTGGCATTTTTGGTAATATATGCTTCATTTCTCTTCAAGCGCGTGTATATGATTTTTTTTTTCTCCCGTATCTTAATTCTGAGGATTTGGTTAATGAAAAGCATGTGGCGGCCTTACACCACGTCAATTTAAGGGATTGAAACTCTTGGTTCCGATGCCTAAGTAAAGAAAAAGAGTTTCCTTTATGTTTGAGCTAGTCCTTCAACAACTTAATCTCAGCACCTTAAGGGCTCCCACAAATTGTGGATAGGGTGGTCAGATATATGCAACCTTATACCTGCGGTAGCAATATAGACAGACTGTTTAATTAAGTCCTTCCTGGAATTTGTTACTTACTACTTGCTCTTAATTTCAGCTTCCGTCCATTGAAGTTGTGACCAAGACACCACCAGCTGGCCTTGATCAAAAACGACCCCCAATTCTTGTTCTCGTTGTATGCCCAACTAGAGAGCTTGCTAGTCAAGCAGCTGCAGAAGCTAACAAATTGGTTAAGTATCATGCTTCTATAGGTGTCCAAGTTGTGATAGGAGGTACAAAACTTTCAGTTGAGCAGAAACGCATGAAGGCACATCCTTGCCAGGTAAGCCTAATGATTCGATATGAGGTCCTTTAGATGTGCTAGCTACTCATGTGGATTGCTTTGGTTAAGATATTTAGAGTTTCTTCAAACTCCTACATGTGAAGCTGTCTATCAAAATGTGGTTCTGCAGTAGCCGTTTCCAATATTTACAATGGATCTAGAATAAGCCTTTATTATTGAATTATTTTCCACACATAACTGTTGGCCCGTCCGCAAAAGAAAAAATTATAAATTTTGTTGGCTAGATACTGTAGATTTATTATTTTATAGGATCTATAAGCTACAGATTTATTATTTTATAGGCTGGAAATTCACGCATTCTTATGAGATGCTCGCATAATAAGATTATCATGAGGCAATTTTACTCAAATTAAAGTGTTGCCATAAGCAGTACTTCCTCCATACTTCTGTATTCTTCTCGTATTCCCTTTTGGTAAGTTTTCTTCTTTTGGGAGAAGAAGTGGCGTTGTGACTTGTGATGCGTGACCTGATGGAGGGTTAGGGGAACTCATTTCTTAGATGACGTGAAATAAGAAGTATGGAGGGAGTAACTCTTAATATCTAACTAACACTTTTAGTTAGTGACCTGTCTTCACATTCCCTGACCATGTTATCACCATCAATGACCCTTTTAGGTGGTGAACTCTCTTACTAGTTGGCGACTGTTCTAGTTTCGTTTGTGATGTTGTCTCATAAAAACTTATTATCAGACCATCTCATATAGGAGAACTATCAGGAAATTAATTCATATAGTTGTTTGTAAAATTTGTCTGTTTTTTAATCACTTTTTCCCTAGATTGTGTATTTGGTCGAGTAGTTAACTTAATTTTGGGCCCAGATTCTTGTGGCTACACCTGGAAGGTTTCGGGACCATCTTGAGAATACTGCAGGATTTGCTACTCGGCTGATGGGGGTGAAAGTCCTTGTGTTGGATGAAGCAGATCATTTGCTAGACATGGGATTTCGTAAAGACATTGAGAAAATTGTGGCTGCTGTTCCTAAACAGCGACAAACCCTACTTTTCTCTGCCACCATACCTGATGAGGTTGGTCTTCTGATAGTTTAGCTGGATGTACCTTGTTAAATGATGTGAAAGTAATACGGCTTAAATTATGTGAATATTCTTGTTTGAAGGTCCGCCAAATCTGCCACATTGCATTAAAGAGAGATTATGAGTTTATAAACACAGTTCAAGAAGGCACTGGAGAAACTCATTCTCAGGTATGGTTTCTTTTCTCTCTTCTGGTTTAATGGAATTCACAAGGGAATCAGCACCTGAAGGAGTTCTATTTTTCGATCAATATATTTGTTTACCGACACCATGTATTGATTTTTCAGTCAGGCAAACGCATTTAGTTGCCCCTCTAGAGAACCATTTTTCTTTACTATATGCTATCCTTAAAGATCATATTTCAGATGATGTGAACTATAAGGTACGGAGTACGAAATTTTTTTCCTTTCCTGATGAAATTCTTTCTTATTGTATTAAATACTTCATGCTCCCTGGTTATTGTGTGTGGTTTTTGTTATGTGCATCCTTTCATATGCATTTGCATAACATGGTTTTGCCAGGTTCTTGTATTCTGCACCACCGCTATGGTGACAAAACTCGTTGCCGACCTTCTTGGCGAACTGAACTTGAATGTTCGAGAGATTCACTCAAGAAAACCACAGAGCTACAGGACCCGAGTTTCAGATGAGTTCCGCAAGTCAAAGGGTCTTATTCTTGTGACATCTGATGTTTCAGCACGTGGTGTTGATTACCCAGATGTCACCCTTGTTATACAGGTAATGTTACCATTGCATTTTGCAAATGTCATTTAATTAAGCCTGTAAAGTCGTTAAATGTTGGTGGTTCTCATGGTCTCAGTTTGAAACACACGAGCGTCAAACCTTAAAATGCTCTGTATGCGCTTTTTATTAACGATTGCTCATCTGTAGGTGGGATTGCCATCTGATAAAGAACAATACATTCATAGGCTGGGAAGAACGGGACGCAAAGGCAAGGAGGGGAAAGGGATACTAGTACTGGCACCTTGGGAGGAATCTTTCTTGAACACTATCAAGGATCTTCCCATCAGCAAGGCAACACCGCCAACGGTTGATCCGGATCTGAGGAGGAAAGTAAGTTTCTAGGTGGTCTTTAGTTACTTCTTTTGCATCAACCGTTAACACAAATATTACTTTTTTTTGTCCGTTTCAAGCCGACTTTCAACTTCCAACATGCATGCATGTTTTTCGTTGGAAATGACCTAAACGTCCAAAAATACCCCAGCCCACCTGCATCACTTTGTTGTTTCTTTCAAAGTTTAAAGGACATAACAGTACAAGCATTGAAACCGTCTCCTATATTTTGAATCTACTTCGTAAAATGGCCCAGAACCCCACCTGCATATGTATTCTCCTATAACATTCCAACAGTGAAATGTATAAAACTGCTGTAACAAATGAAGTACTGTTCTTTATGAACTACGGAGTATGAAGTTAAATGTTTGGTCTGCAATTATTCGGATTGGCTTCATATTTGTCCCTAATATGATGGTACTAGGTGGAGCGTGCATTATCAAATGTGGAGTTAAAGAACAAGGAATCGGCATACCAAGCGTGGCTGGGGTACTATAATTCGACTAAGATGGTGGGACGTGACAAAAACAGACTAGTGCAGCTGGCAAATGAATTTAGCCGGTGCATGGGGCTTGACAACCCTCCAGCTATTCCCAAACTTGTGATTGGTAAAATGGGCCTAAAAAATGTCCCCGGTTTGCGTTCCAAGTAGATGGGTCACTCACCATGGCATTGTGGTCCCTGATATCTGCATTCCTCGTCCTTCCTATTCAAATATAGGCCCAAGTGCCCAACTCCTACTTTGCGACAATTTTGAGCCACGCTCCCTCAGTTAGCAAAGAACTCGAGAGAGAAGGAAGATAACAAGGGTGGAAGCTGGTTCGGAATCAAATGTGAAACGAGGAATCATGTTCGTATATCGTCATTCAGGCGTTCACCCATTATCTGTTACTTAACCATTTGGTTGCACACAACTTCTATGTAATAGCCGATTAATGATTACTTAAAAATGGCATTTTGCACTTTATTTCGGCTTTGTTGCGGTATCAAGAGTAACTGCAGCTTACAAGAAAACTGCAGAATTGCTCAATTACTGTTTTCACAATAAAAATCAAGGGGGAAGGCCCATACCGAAAATTGCATTACTGTCAGGTTCCAGATGTTGGACCAGTTGACTTGGATATGGGCGCCAGCGTCATGCCAAATCCTTCTCGCCAATTATTTCGAAAGGCGTTCTTTCCTCTGCGTACGTCTTCATAAATTTAAATTTATGCATGTAAGAAAAATTAATATGTCGACTGGAGTAAACGGGTAATCGGAGTAACCGTTGAGATAGAATTGGTCTTGCGTAAAATCGTCATACCGTATTTCATGTAGTATAAAACTATGGAGTATATGATTATCTCCTTTCACCCTATAATAATTTGTTAGTTTGACTTTTACTAAAATATTTTTCAAACAAAATAAAGTGGTATATAAATGGAGAAAAATCGAGTCAAAAGATGTCCTGAAGACTATATAACAAGAAAACATTAATCCAATTTGATTTTCCAAACCATTATTATTATTATTTTTTTGTTTTTTTTTGTTTTTTGTGTTTACCAGGAGTATTCCTACTGACAGCTGAGCCAATCTCCTTCGATGTACTGAAATTAATTTAATGGGTCAAGTTTGGTTTATCATTCGAAGAGTCAGAAATCGAACCCGTAACCACTTGTTTAAAAGATGAGAACTGTTACCGCTCAAATCAAATAAAGTGGTAATAACGGTATCATTTTACTGTTGAGTAGAAAATCATTTCACTTTCTAGTTTTAACTGCTATCACTATCAACTCCACTCCATTTCTTGTTCTCACTAGCTTCCCTAAATTCTCTCTCTTCCGGCGTCAAACTCAATCAAACCCAATTTCTTGTCTTTCTCTTCCCCTAATTTTTCTTCATTCATACCTAATTTTCCTAATCCTCTTTACCCTACTCTATAATCATGCTCTTTTTCTTCAATTATCACTTCCCAATTTCCCCCATGTTCATCACAATTCAACTTTAATTTAATTTAATTTAATTTAATTCTAAGCTTTTGTTAATTACTACCTAATATTAGCTTAATCCTATCTAATCAGCTGAGCAATCAGTTGAAAATTTGTCGAAATTTCTTATCTTTTTCCCTTCTTTTAACCTTTTGAACCCAATTTGTTACCTTTTTTTTGTTTGTTGTAGTTTTGCAGATGGTTTAAGAGATAATTTAGGTACATTTTTACTAGATCTTGTTGTTTATTTGTTAATTATACTGTTATTTGCTTGCTTTTTTGCTCAAATTTGTTAATTTGGTTGAATTGTTGTTCTACTTGTTAATTTTGTTAATTATACTGGACATTTATTCTATGCTCATTGATGTATTTTTATTGTCTTAGCTTAAGACGAGTCAAGTACATACCACTCGTGTACATAAAAATAAATAGGGAAAAACAATCTATTTGTCTTATATACACAACTGGTATGAAACTTGACCCGTTTAAGCTTAATACGGATAGTAACGTCCTAAATGAGAATCTGTGATGTTGTTTATATGCTTGGATAACCTTAATTAACATCACTAATTCTTTTATGAGACGGTCTCATAATAAGCTTATCGTAAGACTTGTCACATACTAGATTATCTTAGAATATCCTAATTAACATATCACTGATATCAGTGTTGACATTTGGGATGCTGTTAGCTGAATTTTCTACTGGGCTATGAACCCTTTGCTTAGTATTACTGTTCATGGGCGGGTGGGACGGTGCATTTTACGCTGTCCATCTTGCCAGCAGAAAATGTGGTTATTGACAGTGCATTTTCAAAAAACTTACAAAGGGTATGCCCGCCGACCGTGCCATAACCGGTCTGCCTGCTTGTCTGATGACTATTAAATCCATGTTGGCCCAGCTAGTGTTCAGCTCTAGTCCTCATTTAACCCGCTAGACTGCTTGGTTAGTTTAGAACTGTAGAAGTATAGGCACTTAGGCAGCTAGTAGGAATGGCAAAAGAGCTGTAGTGTTGGTGTATTTGTCTTGCTCTTCCTAGTTTTACTTTATTATCACTACAATGTTAATGTGTTATACGGAGTATTAGTATTTCTTGTAGTTGTGTATTGTAGTCTCTGGTGCTGATTTTTAAATTTATGTTTCAGTGTCTGTGTTATTGTGTCCTGCTTTTGGACTTTCGGTAGCTATAGTAACACATATTTTACAACCCACAAGGCAAGATGTGGCTGTCATTTTCATCGTGAAATGAAGACATCACAGGTACATTTACATTGCTACTTCTTCTGCGTTAATTTTACTGTCTGGCGATTTTAGAATCAGATTCTGTTGTCTCGGGTTAGCGAGTGTTTATTCTGGATTACACGCTTATAAAAGTACCAATTATAAAGTACTCCTATGTCGTATCCACATGGTATGATGTTTTTAGATTGGTTTTATGCAAGCACCTGCAATTAGGGTAGGATTCTTTTTTTTTTTTTTTTTTTTACTTGGAGATTTGGGGTGTCACAACGTAGGCACTA
>JAYMSF010000743.1:0-14159 GCA_036897335.1 Silene vulgaris | reverse complement strand
AGCGGGGGTGGTGGTGGTGAAGGGAAATGGGGGAAGGTAGAAAGAAAAATCAATTGGGTGAGGGAAAGAAAAAAAAATGACAAGGGTAAAAGTGTAAAAGGTGTGTGTGAAAGAGTAAAATTCATATGTGAAAAAGTACAACCCTAAATTTAAATGTACGTAAACCTAATTGTAATTTAGATCACTTGCTCGAATGAGTATTAATCATTTTGATCGCTTGGTATTTATATAATTAACCTGAGAAACACGGCAAGCTCTCATTTAAGACGGGGATATTCGTCTTATGCTTAGGGCGGGTCAAATATGTCCATGGAGGAATAAGACTAAAGCAGAAGAAATGAAACCAATTTATTGTGTGCTCAACTTGTAAGGACATCGCCAGATTTTTCGGGTGGTCGTCACTCGTCATCAATATCTGCATCATTGGAAGGGACAACATTGGCATTAGAAGTAATTCCTCTCATTGATTACCTATCGATTGACACGCATATGAAACAGAAATCATGTGATTTGATATTTATTTGACATGTCTTAAGATTTAAGACAGATAATATTTTTGTCTTAAGCATATCTTGCTCAAAAGTCAAGGCTGAAGACTAACTAAAAGGCCGGTGTACTTCAGAAATGTCAAAGTACTCGAGTACATCAAGTTATTCAAATGTCCTCAAACTATAATTCACAAGTATTACAAGTTTACAACACACTTTCGAGATGTATTACATGATCTCAGTATACATGTATAAACTATAAAGGAAAAACCCGACCAGTCTAAAACTCAACTGCACAGTATTAAAAAGAGAGTAATTAAAAATACAACATAATTTAAGGGTGTCATCTCAAAACTTCTCAGCCCACTCCCCGAAAAAAAGAGGGCATAACTAGGTATCTTCACCTTCAAATTTGCTGCCATAATTTACTAGTATGTCCATGTATATTCAACAAGACTAGTGAAATCTAATATCGGATTCAAGCCATTCTGTTTTGAATCTGACGATGAATATGAACAAGAAACTCAACGTAAGAGAGCCCAGTCGGAGATTTATCTTCTACCATATATGAAAGGAAAGACATTCCTGGAAGTAAGAAGAAAATGGAGTTGTTAAAACCGAATATTATACCATGCAAGGAAACTCCTAAATGCCAACCATAATTTTATTTCAGAAGCAGTTCATCATAATAAATCCCATTTATATTATCACATTTTGACTCCGATGGTCAATTTGACCATTAATCTTTTCCATATCCAAATATATTATGTAAAAGTAAAATATCAAATTTGCCATGTTCAACTTATCACAACTATTATGTTACCTATTCTATATATTGTATGAAAATAACTGTAAAAGTTGTCGGGGACCAATATAAATGGGATAGACAGAGTATAACTTGAAGCACAATTAATTTCGAGATTGCTTTAATAAAGCGTCTGAACATGTTACCTGAAGGGTCTCCCTTCTTGCACAACTTGAAACTGCACAAAGGAGAGGAAGATAAAGTAGTTTTTACAGAAAATTATGCAGTATAAAATACAAATCTAAGGACTATGGTGACAATTTGCCAAAACTGAAGATACAATTTCCATGGCGAGGCTCTAAAATCTAAATACAACTATTCCACCCATACAAAAGCAACTAAACTGCTCAAACCTTTACTTAAAAAGTGGAACCTTAAAACACGATTGATAGAGTCAATAATTTTTACATGAATAAACCTTCCACAGTGAATTATGATAGAGTTAATACTAGTTCTTGACCTGTATTTTGACCCTAACTCGACCTGTATTCGACTCGACTCGCCCGACCATCGTATAACAGCAATTATGCATAACAAGGTACTGACAGCGAGACAGAAATTTGAAGAAAAAACATACCGAAGGTATGAGCATCTCTGTCGACGTATCTCATTGATGATCTCGTTGAACTTTTTCGATAATGCATTGTCATATTGCTGGAGCACAAACTAAAGAGGCAAAACAAAATTAACACAATTAGATATCTATACGATTCAGAAACATAATTGTAGTCTCACGAAGACGTAAATATCAATATCAAATTGGCAATGGCAGAGGTATAATTTTATTTTATTTTTCATTTATTTGAGTTCTAAAGTTTATTATTTATTATAGGGGCACTAAGGGAGATGGTCAATAAAAATAAAGAAGACCATTTTACAGAAGAAGGGAGACCAGGAGATTAATGGCATAATATAAGCACTTCAGCTCTTCAAGTAAAGCACTAATTAGAAGAAATATTGTTCTATATATGACATTCTTAGTTTGTTGTCTCTTTCAACTGTTGCATTTTAATCATATGAATGGAAACGGACGGAGATTACCTGAGTAGGGAGTTGATCAATGGAGACCGTACCAAACAGACATTGTAGAATACTAGGATCCACAGAACTTGTGACATAAACCAACGCATCATCTCCATTCTCAAGAAGGTAGATTCCTTCATCACTCAAATGTTCACTGGAAAGCGGGATAGCAGAAGGAATAACTGATCCATCTGTTTCCTACAAATCCCAACCCCCCAAAAAAAACATTATAAAGAAGGTCAACAAAGAAATAATATTAGCAAGGCTTACAACGAACATCGAGGGTGTTAGTAAGGCTTTCACAGATTAATACAAACGTCTACTTGGTATGAATGCTGATGTTGAAGCCCTGGATATTACTTTGATCACTAATGAAACCACTCTCCCCAATGACTAAAAGATAACGCTAACAAGGCCTATTAGTCGCTTCAAAATAAAAAAACTAGGTTTCCTTTTGAATCTCAGAAAAGCCTAGGTCCCGATGGATTCTCTTCAGGATTTTTTTTTAAAGCGACTACGTATCGCATTGAAGATGACTTTTATGTAGCTATACCAGATTTGCTTTCTACAGGGAAGCAACTCTTATTTCCCTAATCCCAAAGTCCTCTCCCCCTGAATCTGTCCTGGACTTTCGGCCAATATCTTGCTGCTCCAGCCTCTATAAAACTATAAGTAAGATCATTGCCACACGATTGCAACTTGCAAGCAGTAATGGCTTCACTAATTGGGTATGAGCATGCGGCATTCGCTGATGATAGGCTCATTTTTTAGAGCCTATTAACTGCCCAGGATATGAAAGAGGTATACCAGAACTAACATCTCCCCAGATACACTGTTAAGGTTGTCAAGTTGATATCAGAAAGGCCTTTAACTCTGTAAACTGGACCATAGATGGAAAATTTTGTATATCTATGGCCTATGAATATTTAGACCAAATCAAATGGCAGTCCCATGGAGCAAGGTTCTTTGGGATGGAATAAATATGCCCAGACATCTTTTTATTGCTACTCTGGCCAGCCAGAACTCATTACCCACAACTGAAAATTTGCAAAGCGGGAGCACGATTATTTTGAAAAGGTTTTATCTTTGCTGTGGAGCTTCTGAAACTATTCAGCATCTTTTCTTACTTTGCCCATTCTCATCTGAGGTTTTGCTGGAACTGAAGTGTGGCAGGGGATGGATATAAAATCTTATTAGCTTTTGGCTCTTCTGAGATGGCTTACAAACTGCAATCAGGGGAGGCATTTCTGAAGGGACAAAGGCAATGTTGTATAATTGCTGCAATTTACGAAATATGGAGGGAGATGAACTGTAGGCATATAGGTCAACGGAAGTGGTAAGTAGATGCATTCAGTTCAATTTAGCGTACAACGCCTTTTTAAGGGGAAAATTCAGGAGGAAATGGAGATTATTGATAGCCAGCTACGCTAGCTTCTCAAGTGGTATACTGTTTATGAACTGCTCATTGTGCATACTATAACTTGCACTTGTAGTTTGCTCCTTTGCTAATGAAATACTATTGATCTTTTCCAAGAAAAAAAAAGGAGCAAAAACAAGCGTCAATATAGCAGGCCATATACATACCTTGGATCCAAGGTCATGGATGGATATCATCCTAGGATAAACCAGTGGAACTGCCAAGCGAGCTGACACTGAAGAAACATAGTTTATCCAAAATGAACGATCATCCACTCTTCCATCAGTGCGTAGACCAGTGCTTTTTATTAATGCTGCAAAAAAGCATCAAAATAATAACAGTTAACAGCATATAACATCATGCCTTAGAGAGCCGCTTTGTGATGGTGGATGCATTTAAACATTAAACAATAGTATTCCCTCAGCAATACTTAATTTCCTTCTTGGTGTTTCTTTAAAACGTTTGTATAGAGTTTAGACTCTATAAGACTATAACTCTTTGCAACCAAACCATTTGCGTCTTTGATAGTATAATGAAAGAGATGGCTGGACAAATGAGACTCAATAATAACAGTAGCATTACTTCTGTTTTATAAATATTGACCCAAGGAGGGTCAGAAGATCGTGAACTGAAGAGACAGCAAGTGAAGAAACGACAAAAGGGAGAGCAATAACTTAACTTAAAAACATAAAGATGGTTAGATACATAATGGACAAAAAATAGATAGTAAGAATCAAGATTGCATTACCCAGGGTGTATAGAGGCAATAGCTTGAGAGCCTCTGGGAGGATAAGTTGACCAGCCGATGACAGTGATAAATTCGCACAGAATTTTCTATATGAGTGCAGAATGTTTACACAGTGGTTTGTCACCTGTTCTCTGATGGGCAGTAGAGGGGTTGTGGGAACTTGAATGGCAGCTTTAAGAGAAAAACACAAAGCAAAGATAGTTTAGTGAAGATGTAAAATGACTATTCCCTGACATACTGATCTTAAGAACAATACACAAACAACTACTACCCTTATCCCAAATTTATTGTCCCCATTTTAGTTTGGTAGTTAACCGAGGTCAACTTTGACCATTCAGCTCTCCAAGTATTTGGAGAGTTGCAACGTAAATTTGGCATGTTTCATTTTTCAAACCTAACTATTTTCATGTTATCACTTTTAGAAACTTGTACCTATTATATACTGTGAGAAAATATTGGCCAGAGTTCGCTAGTATGACCACCAAAGCCAAATGGGGCAATATAAATGGGATGAACCAATGGAGCGAATATCTTTATCAAGCTATATTGAAGCATGCAGCAATTAACACACTATACCTTGCTTCAAGAAACATGCAAATTGAGTATCCAAATCAGCTGAGCGGAACAAGTTGCTTAAAACACTGGTGCATGGAAGGGAAAGGGTGCTGACTCGAATTCTTCGTTGTCCATAAACAGTGGTGTACAGAAGAGCGCACTACATCGTCAAAAACATAGTTTCTCAGGAAATAAGAAACTTATATAACTTTGGGGTAAAAATATTGGTTTGAAGAAGGTCGAGCAGCAAACTATTGTTTTAGTAAGACCATTAAAGTCTAACCTGGAAAGCACATTCTGCACCGTCTTGTAATTTCTCATCATGTTTTACGGAGACCATTAAAGTCTTATCACAGTCAATCTGCATTTTAAAACACGGCCTCGGTCAGAACCAATCCTGCTGACAAGAATATCAAGAGGCAGCACCTTAGGGAAGTTACAGGACGGAAAAAAAAAATGAAAACTAGAGTTATGAATAAGAACAGATTACTGCTTTCTAAAAGCCTAAACCAACAAAGGTTTTGCCAAAAGCCTAAAACAACAAAGGTTTACATGAATATTGGCTGGACGAAACCGACGAATACAAAAACTGTGTAAATCAAATAACAATTTAAGCAACCAAGTAAAGCAAATTTGAAAAATACAATCGAAGGTAGCTTGGCAATATATTGATTCGAGAAATACAATAAAAAAAGGTAACTTGAGAAGTCTTGAACGCTAAGATGAAAATACTTCCTCATACGACCACCTCAATAATGATTACCCGCTTTGAATACAATGGGTAAAAGGAACGTAGCAGCTTTCTTTTTAATCGTACTACCCTAGAAAAACAGTTCCTACTATCAAAATGACAACGTAACCATTTATTTCCCACCCTGACAGTAACACTAGCATCATAGTTCATACTGCCTCCAATCCACACCAAATTGGCCATAATTCAAAACCTGTGCGGTGATATTTGAATCACGGGAAGTTTGGTTCGGATTGGAGGGAGTAACGAACAACAATAATCTCAGATATCCCAGGCAGATTTTTTTCCTTTTTAGCTATACAGCCTTTACATCCAAACATACAAGTTTAAGATTGTGATACAAACCGCAGGAAGATCAACATCTGTTGGAATACGTTTGCAGTAATTGCCTGAATAATCTTGGACTTGAAGGCCCTACGAAATAAATATCATAAAAAAGATAAGTGAAATATGTTTATCCTGCATCTTTGAATCATATCACATGGGAAGCACAAATGTAACAAGCACCAGAAAGCTAGAAAGTTGAAACGGACCTGGCTGCACCTAACTCGCATGACTGCCTCAAAACCTTGTGGTCTTGTCAGATTCCATCTAAGGTCATTATAAAGCTTGGCAGTATCAGAGACAGCGGAGAACGGGAGGTAGTAATAAACCTGCGAAATAAGGGCAAGAAGGAAAGGAGTAAGGGTACAGATGTACAATCACAAATACTTCTCAAGTAAAAAAAAAATGAGCTAAATGGAACTTTTAGGGAAACAAAAAAGTTGGCTGCAGGCTGCAGCTGTCCACAAGTGCATTATTCAGGTGCTCGACACTCGGACATGGGTAAGACAGACTGACATTTTATATTAGACCAAAAACATGATTTTTTTCACAAAATAGCACTTGGACACGCACACGTGCCAGATACTTCTAACCAAATCCGAGCAACATAGCGTCTGGCAATGATGGACTGAACTGAGAACCCTCTCTAGTTAAGAGGATAAACAATAAAGCACTTATAATAACTACATCCTTTTTCTCGACTTATTTCAGATAAGAAGTATATTCAACGACCCTAATCATGGTAGTTGGCCTAGTCCAAAAGGATGGAAAAATAAGTGTGGCATCCCACTACCAGTAATCTGGATCCCAGGCTAGAGTATGCAAATATTATAACAATATAACCACATGAAAAGAAGAGTTATCATTAATCACCTGTCCTCCAGTAGTCCTTGGCACGATAGAGATTGAAGCAATGTCTACATAGGACTGGGTGGTAATGAATACATCCACACAAACCTGCCAATTATATGATTAAAATTTATCACTAGTGTGAGTGAACAGATATAGTATATGTAAGGGAAAACTTGATATAACCTACCTGGAACTCGGCAAATTCAATAGCCATTTCTTTGAGGGTCTTATCAGCTGGCTGGAGCAGTTTATAGGCTTCCTGGTATATAATTATGAGAAAAGAATTTAGCAATAAAAAGCAGTGAAGAAGCATGACCAAAGAAAAGTCCCTTCAGTATCCGGATCTGGAACTAATGAGGAACCACCTCCAGAAGGTAATAAATGAATGAACCATACCCGGATATTTTTAAATGTAGTAGAAAAAAACAGCACATGGAGAAGGATGTCTAGAATTGAACAAAAGTCCAAAAAAGCCACTCTTAAGTCTACTAATGTGCATTGGAAATATTAGAAGTATAGTAGACAAGCTTGCAATCCACTCAACTTGTCTAGGTCTCCATAGATTAGAAGATCTCACTTTCTATAAATTTCCATTAGTACTAAGACCATAAGAGAGACTAACAGAAGACCAGCAAGGAAACTACCAACATCAATCCAAGTTGCTGACAGACAACCAACTCAACCAATCAAATCATTAAAGATGCAAGAAATTAACAGAATGCTCAGCTGTTAGGGCTCAAAGCTGACAAAAGATAACATAAAACGGACAAAAGTAGATGGTTGATAAACCCAGACCATAAAAAATGCAACATCGCACCATGAGAGGGTAGTATGCTCACTTGCTGTAATTGTAAATGTGGACTTTTGTACAGTATTTTATTGTCAAGAACATTTCAGGGCGGTTCAGAGAGGTATGCCAGAATAATTAGATGTTCATACCCCTCTAGATAGGATGAAGTTCTGGAAGACAAAAGCTGAAATAAAGTCGGCCTCAAATGTTCATCACACTCACACATTAGAAAGAAAAAGACAGACTGAACAGAGCGCTCATGCCATGCCAAGCACAGCAGATCTGAGCTATCCAACAGAATTATAATAAAACCTTCCACTTTTCCAAATTTTTGCTCTTTATGACTTCGTATATAGTTTGAGAAAGAGACAAGTTCTTTCAACAAACGTAAAGAGACTTCACTGATAAAACGAGAAAAGAAGCGTACAATAAAAGGACAAGATATCAGCAGAGGAAGAAGAAGAAGAAGAAAGATAATGACGCATTTTTATATTAGCTAGAGTAAGTCTGAGAAGATAGACTTGACTCCTTTTCAAGCAGTTACAAAAACCAAACATCCAAGGAGTCCAAAAACCAAACACTTGAGGATCATATGCAGAATAGACAATAAAGAAAAAATCAAGATATTCTACATTGAAATTATTAATCGCGAAACAAAATAAAGGCACCTTGTCTCCTGCAGAAATGTTGGTTCTTCCTTCTGCGTCTCTTGCAGAGAGTGCACCAATCCCAACTGAAGGTAACACTGTTCACCAGACATTCCGAATAAATTAATTAGAGTAACAAGTACTGATATTCTACTGTTTTAGTGAAAAAACAACAGCAGATAAGGACAACACAGAAATGCGTGTCCATAGCCACTTCAAAGAACGGGTTCAGTAAATAGTGCTTAGCTAGACGTTATGTGTTTAGGCAGTATACAAGTACGTCAACCTTAAATATACATAGGAAGGGGAAATCCACACAGTCAATTCGGCTATCCCATGCTATCTTCTTCAATTGACTTCCAGGGTCAACTAAAACTAGTGAAAGTGTTAACTATATTGTATTACTGACCAGCTATTAGTCAATTTAATAAGGAATCTAACCCAGAAAAAAGGAAGAAGTGACAGTTTAAAGTTAGAGACACATTACTTACAATTATTAATATTTCGTGAAACAAACTTATTATTTTATTATCTTAGATATCTGCAGAACTGACTTAACCAACTGCTACATTTTATGAAAGGGACTAATCATCATAGAAGTCCAGGAAATAAACAAGTGCTTGCCTGATTGAAAAGCCAAAAGCTTCCCCCCAGTACTCTTCATCGCCAAAAATGCAGCCTGGAGCAAAAAGAGAAGAAAAGATTAATGACAGCAAATATGCCCATTACCATACAATGGTGAATTTCTAAAAAGCTGCAGATCTCTCTGTGTCCTAAACCCTCCTCATACAAAGGCGGAACTTTAGTCAGCACTAAGGCAGCTATAGAAGACTCAATGCCTGAAGGGAACTAGTTATAGAAAAAGAGCACGAATCAATTGCGTCTAAGAATCTACATAGCAAAGAAACAGCATGTGCAACAAAAATTACAAGCAAATTTACCTTGATTGATGCACCAAAAGCCGAATCTGCAGTCTTATTACTCTCAAACATAGTTGGAATGCTTTCCAACAGCAACTCTATGTGTTGACGGCACTGCAACCATCACATAATGGGTTAAACGTTGAAGACTGAAGAGTCAAAACGTAGAACTGATAGATACAAATCTCCGTAACCTGTGTTGGTCAAACTCAGGAATACCAGTCTGACTTGTAGAGCTCATCCATATCGGGAAGTGATGTAACAAATTCCTTAACAATAAGCAAATACCTCCCTCTTTTATTTTTTTTATTTATTTTTGTTTTGTTTTAGAAAGGGTGCGACCGACCAAAGTAAGGAGCTGTAAGGGGCGAACTCAAGTAAATGTTCAAGGTATTTTGATGACATAGTATCCAAGTGTCAGACTCAACTTTTTTATGAAGAATCTGCATATTTTGGCTTAAAATGAGGCATTCAAATATAATACCCAGGTCTGAGTGTCGAACACAGAGTCACAGATACGTGAGGGAATGAGAAGAGTCAGAGTAATATAATCCGTAACTATTCCAGAGCAGTGAGAAATATATTGTATATTAGATGCCTACCTCTGATAGTTGTACTATCACGTCCGTTTCAAGGGGAGTGTAAACATCTTGTACATCAGGAACTATAAGCATCAGTGGCTGTAGAATAGGAAAAAAAAAATTCAGCACATCAAACCTAAAGGCGCAGACAAATGTTTACAGCAGCAAAATAGCATTGAATGACTAATGGAATATTGGTAGACATAAACGTTGCAGATGAAACACTGTCGTGAAGCCACATTAGTCAAAGTAAAGTATCCAATATGCATCAGTAAACTGTTCAGTGCAAACCTGCTGTGAGGCGCGTTTAAGATTGTAAAAGTGTATTGTTGAATCAAATGTTGCAATTCCAACCATGGTCCTCGGACCTTCCTGCAAAAGAAAACAATGGAGACACCATGAAGTCCAGTCACATGATAGTTGATGATACCACTACTTCAAACAGTGAATGGAAGTACGACATGCATAAGCTCGAAAATTATACATGAAAGTGCAACCAACAGCTAGTAACTCCATTAGAGCTACATTAGTTGGGTCATGGAAAATCAGACTACAGATACCCAGAATTCCTCTAAATGTCATTCTTTGTAGTGAGAGAACATTGATGATAGCCATGAGGTGGATATAGAAGAGAAAAAAAGGGTCACTGATTGGTGAAACCAGAAGGAAAGCATTTGACGTGAAGCAGTGTGAAAACCACCACACAGGAGTCTGACTACAAGAAAGATTAGCGGTTAAAAGGAGAAAAGGAGCCCTCTTCTAAAATTAAGTTGGGAATATGGGATCAGTATCTGGAACACTGGAAGAGGCAAGTACAAATGACTGGGGCAGAGTTAAGTGATTCTGATTTCTGAGGGTCTTAGAAAAAGATTGGAGTTTGGAAATACTTAATCAACCAACTTTTGTAATCTTACCAAGATTTTTCTTTTATGAATTACAATGATCATTGGAGATTGATAGACCACAAATAAGTGACTATCCATGTAGATAATTTTACAATGAATTACAATGAAGTGATGAACATTGGAAATCTCACACATAACTCTGCCTTTTTGTTGTAGCCTTGCACTATGGGGCTAGTATGGGCTCTTATAAAAAGCTTGTTGTCTATAAAGACACGCTAACTAAAAAGGCTAGAAACCCTGATCCACTAGCGTTTTTCTCCAAGAAAACTAGCTTTAATTGTCAAGGATAAGAAAAGGGTTGGATAACTTGTGGAAGATAGTACCAACGATGATCCGTGAAGTTATAAGCTTCGTGTAGCAGAGTTTCAAGTTTCTACGATCCATTTTTTTACAGAATGAAGGTGTATACCACGGAGAGACAAATACAGTTACTGAAGAAGAGAGTGTACTTATTAAGAAACATACTGGGAGATCAGCTATGACTTGATTAATTGCACTGCATGCTGCTGCAGTCGCTCCAGTCTGTATTGCTTTCATCGACACATCAATGAGGAAGAAAAAAACTGCAGGCATTGGATCACGCACCTGACAAACAAAAAGAGAACATATTTGTCATAGGAAGATAAATAGATTAAATTTAGAAGAGAAAAGGGACATATATTCAAATACGAAGCCACTCTTTCTCCAATAACAAAAACTCCGCCTTTCTTACAACAATCCCCTGCCTCAGTAAATGTCTCCTCAGACGTGTAAGCAAACCGCATAAAATGGATCTCAATTCCATCTCCCACACAATATAATAACTCGTCAACAATTATCAGTTGAGCATGTAAAAAAAATTGTGTTGCCCACTAAGAACAGTGTTTCCAAAATCAGTAAACCAAACTAATGATCATGTTATGTGACTACAAAATTAAGGTTGCCAACAATAAATAACTAGGCAGAGTTCCATGGAGGAGTGCTAGGCAGAATTCCATGGAGGAGTGGACAGCCAATTTGTTAGCTGGTATTAGGAAACCAATATGATCTGACCAAGATTTTGGAACTTTTAGACCAAATTCTTAGCATTAGAATCAACACAATATCACCTAATACGAAAGATGGAGAAAAAAAATAAATAAAAAAATGAAAATATAAGAAAGAGCCAAGAGGAGAAAGATAAAGCATCAATATTCTGGGATACAGTAGCCAACCATGTAGTCTTTTGTAGCGACAAATTCAACAGTTCCTCGGCACAACTCAGGTCTTTCATCGGCATCTCTACGCCGGCCATCCGGCCCTAAGTTGCAATGGTAATCACGAGGAGTTTCATCAGTAACCCCTGCAAAGGGAATGAAAATAATGCTATAAAAGTTGAACAAGTGATTACTAATGATTCCTACATGACAACTCATTAAGATACAGATGAGACATACTAACGACGGAGGATTAATAGCCAGGTGAAGACCAAACAACAAATAATGCATTTTCCATTCCATTCATAAATTTATTTTCTACAACCTGAGAAACATACTGCACATAGATGAACAACAACAGGCACTACAGTATGTATGCCTATTCCATCGACCGGCCCTTTTATCACCAGATAGAAACCTGATAATTGAGAAGTGTTCTACACAGAATCACAAACAGAACAAGGTGTATATAGAACCTAGAGCTTCTTTTTTTTCCTTTCTGATTACATCTCTTTTTCATGGGGCTGGAAGGGTTTCCTCACATCTCCGTAGTACAAAAGAGGAAACTGTTGAGACGTCCTTCTAAAAGCCTTATCACTATGAAACAAAAGATCCCATGAGAGGGAGGTGTTGGCATGTCAATGTTCTGAGCTCCAATATATAAACTTATAGTGAAAAAGTAACTTCAGCATTACAGCCAAGACATGAAAAGGGAACTTAGCAGTCTATAGTTCCAGATGATACATGTAGATCCAAGAGCTCGTAAAAAATGATGAATGTAATAGAATGTAATCATTTTTTTTCTAGCTTCCCATCGTATTAGAAACCATTTCAACAGTTTAATGAGAACATTGCTAAGACCAACAAGTCAAACTGTCAAAGACTCGCAACAATTAACATAACTAAAATGATCGTAGAAGTAGACATTACTCGTTGTTTAGCCACTACACATGCTTTATGTAATGGCAATAAAGCCATAATCAAGATTGACAATAAGGTTATCAAAATCTCTTTTTACATACATGGTTGTTAAATTGTTTACAGTAGTTACAGAAGTTTAAAACGTATTAAATTGTTAATAGTATTGAAAACAACAGAACTGATCTTTCATGTTGACTTATTTGACCACATTTTTTTTATTTTACATGAGAAGGATTTAAGTTGAAAGTTGTTTAACATCTCTTATATGGACAAAGACTAAGCCAACTATACTAACCGCAAAAGTTGCAGATGAATCGCTTCCCTTGATCAATAAATCTTACAAATGGATTCATGTACGCTTTACAACGAGAGCATCGGACTGGACCACCTTCTCCAAAATCAACAACCTGCAACCCATCAAATATGTCCACGTAAAGAGGGTACCAACCAATAATGAAGATTAATGAAAGCTTGTTTTTGTTTGGGTGTGCACGTAGTTTATGTCTGCACATCACGACATTTATAAGTGTCTATAAGTGTCGTCGAGACCCTAAGAGGATGGAGAAAATAAAACATGCACGGTAACTAAAAATCATGAACATTTTCTTACCTATCCTTCTGTTACGTAGTATCAAGAAATAGTTAAATGTTCAGACAATAAAAAGGAAACTTAAGTGGTAATGTGGTATACTGGTATATATACCGTCACAACTATCAATTACCAATAAATAAATAGAGAGTAACTCAACAGAGACAGGAAATTCACGTAGGAAGAAAGCTTAAGAGGTAACATTGGATTTTTCTTTTGCAGGAATGAGGAGCTAGATGCTTAAGAAAGGAAATATAAAACAGGCATCTTTGTGTAATCCAAGAGAATATCCTTGATTGAAACAAATCCATGCAAATGAAGAGACTGCGTTAGCAAATGAAGTACCCAATAGTGAATACTAATATACCTGAATAGGCTCCTCAGATGGATGTGGAAGCGCTAATGGTTGAACCAGTAGAGCTAATTGCATCCCAGATGTTGATAAAAGATCAGCAGTACATGGAACCTGCAAAAAAAAAAATATATAGCTCTTCAATACGTCAACTCATGAAGAAGACTTGAGATACAGTCTAGTTTGAAAATATATCTATTAACTACGACAATTACCTGGTTGATTGTACACCTTATATAACGAGGGCTGCAATTTCCAGTGTCCTTGACGATGTACTCACCTGTTGCAGTCTACGCCAATACATTTAGACATAAAT
>JAYMSF010000742.1:0-14163 GCA_036897335.1 Silene vulgaris | reverse complement strand
ATAAGGTACCTGAAATTTTGGTCAAATAAGCTACTTTGACCAAATCAGGTACCTGAAATGGCTTGCCAAACAGAGCCCTAGTGTTTTACAAAAACAAAAAAAAACTTATGTAATCTTTCATAGGAATAAGAGCAAGTTTTCTGCAAGACGGTTTCATATAATAATAGAAGAATTTTACAAACATAAATATAATTGTACATTAACATATGTACATACTTCAAAAATGTAATTTGTAAAGGTTTGATAATATTACAATATTTTTGCAATATTTTGACTTAACACTCAACAATGTGCCATGCATTATTGTGCCTCAAGCCCTAAAATGAAAATGTTCAGTTGTATCAAATGGTATACATCCTTGAAATAATAAAAACGGAGTTATTCAAACTGTGTTTGTTAGCGAGATGCTAACTGTCCAATGTACAAGGCACTCAAGAAAGGGGAAAGATTGTAGCTTGTCCATAAGAATATAGGCAAGATCATTGGCTTCTTTGCATCCATAATGCAGGGAAAGATTGTAGCTTGTCCATGATCCTAATCTTGAGAAGGAAATGAGTGATAATTCCACACAGAAATCCAAGTGATGCTCCAGATTCTACAAGGGAAACCGCTGTGACCAAGAGCATAACAAATGATTCTTCCTTTGTGTTCATGTCCCTACAAGCCATGGCTAGCTCAAGGCCAGCAAATAATAGCAACACCCCTAGGACCCCGACCGGAAATTGGTCCAAAATTTTAATGATTGAGCTTCCCAAAACGATACCAATGATCAACTTGGCTGCACCCAAAAGTGCGACACACCCACCACTCCTACCCCCGAACTTGTATTGTCCTGCTAGGCCTCCAGCACCATGACAAGTTGGCACGGCCCCAAACCAACAACCACCTAAGTTCATCATTCCGACTGTGACTGAGAGGGATGTTGCCGTGAAATCCCTTTCAGGAAATAGATCAGATGACAACTTACACACAGCGATAACAGAGTTCAGTACAGACAAGGGTAATTGTGGAATAGTTCCCTTGATAAACCCATCTTTCCATGATTGCTTAGAGATTTTGACAATTTGGATTGAAGAGGGTCCAAACTTGAAACCCTTCCCTACTTCCTTTGGTCCACTAGCAATTGCCAAAATTAACCCTAATATGAAGATAAGAAAAGCACTAGGGAGAGAAAATAAAACCCTTCTTTTTCCCTTTATTAATCCCATCATCCCCTAAACTATCACCCAAATCACACACATCATTTCTCCTCTCCTCTCCCCCTCCACTCACAAGAATAATAAAAAATGCACAAATGATAGCCAACAACAACCCATCCAAACCCAACCAAGGTCTATCACCAATACTCTTAGACTTAACAAAATCTTGATTAGACCTAACATACTTAACAGCAGACATTGCGAAAGATAATCCTTGTGATAATTGAATACCTCTAACAACAGAAAGCGGTACCAACCAATACACAAGTTGCATAAGTTGTGTTACACCAAGAACAAATAAAATTCCACCGGTACAAATACCGGCCGCCATGATCTCCGGTACACCAAAGTCAGGATTGGCTATTGCAACGGCCGCGATAGACTTCATGGGCTGTACAGGCATTGGTACACCATAGATTGCACCAGTGAGTATGTTATAAACACCGGTGAAGATAAGGGTAGTACCCAAATCAAGATTTCTTGCCAATGTTAAGGCTAGGATGATGGGGATAAAAGTGCCCAAATCCCCCATTGCACCATTTAGTTCTCCCCATTTGGATTTAAAACTAAGGTTTTCTTTAAGGGTACCCCGAATATTGTAGGGAAACTTGTTTGGATGGGAAGGTGGAGTTTCTGGTGGTGGACTATATGGGGTTTGTGACATTTCAAGTTGGTTATGTGATTCCATGGACCTTGGAAAAAACAAATGAAATTGTCAAATGTTGGTATTGATTGTGAAGTGTAGGTAGGGGAGTACATCAAGTGTTGTACTATAGATGGGAATATATAGGGATGATTTCTTTACATTTTGGATTATCTAATTTGGCCCTTATACAAATGAGGAGGCATTCTTTTTTCTTGTACGCAGAAAATGAGAGGTCATTTGATAAGGGCATATGCATAAGAGATATGAGCCAATGGAAGTGGCGATTGTGATTTTTTGATTGGGAAATACGGCTGTCTAAGTGCATTTCATATTCAATTACTCTATTATATACTTATCCGTCTCAATTAAATGTTTACATACGATTGATACATAAAACCAAGGTACAAAGAGGGAAATTGCTTTTAATATTATTAAAAGATAATAATGTAAAGAGTAAAACATCTATAAAAAATAATAAAACAAGAACCACACAGCACTCTCATTTCCCGCCCACTTACCCATGTGACAAAAATACCCCTCTCAAAATATCTTAAATCATATCACGTGATGCAGTTCAACTTCTATGCCCCACTAAAAATAAATAATTAATTAATTACCAAATTATCTTTACCCTATGTTGACTACATCAGCCTAACTATCCTAGAATATAGTTTGATCCTAGATCCCTAAAATCTAGGTTTTGACCTGATAATAATAAGATCCCTCAAAACAGTTTCAATTAAAATCCCTAAATAATAGTAGCCAATATTAACAGGAACGCTATATATAAACGTTTCCACCATCTTAGTTTTTACCCTACATCTTTCACAAATTCTCACACATATTACTCACTGTGCTACAATGGCCGCAAACAACTACGATTCCATTCAGTCAATCACACCAGAGAAGGAGACATGGCGCATCCGTGGACGAATAGTTTACTCATGGGAACAAGCTTTCCCAAAAAACGGTGGAGAAAGTAATAAAGATCTCTCAAATGGTGGACAAAGTAATAACTTGGATTTTATACTCATGGACTCAGAGGTAACACATATTTTCACTTCTTAACAATTGACGACAAACATAAATAACTGTTATTGACAAGTTCATTCATTACTACAGGGAGGCAAAATACATGCCACCATCCAAAAACGATTGATGTGGAAATTCAAGCCTTTGGTAACTGAGGGTGAGATTAGATATCTGACAAATTTTCGAGTCAGCCAAAATATTGGAGAATACAGACCTACCAAACATCCATACAAGGTAGTATTCACCGCAAAAACTACATTTGCATCATCCACCAACGTCATCATTCCTGAAAATCGCATCGAGTTTGCATCTTTCAATGACATCACTCATAACAGACTCGACACAAACTACTTAATTGGTGCGTTTTCATACACTTATTTTTATTTTCATATAAATCCATCGACAAATTCAAACAAAACATTGTATACTAATTTTACATGTACACAGATATTATTGGTCAACTTCATGGGAAAAGTCCATTGGAGGAATCTACAAACAAGAAGAAAAAAATGCGTCTTGAGTTGATTAATGATGAGTAAGTATCTCAAATTAACTTCTTCAAATAAAACTATTTAAAAAGTACAGTATTGAACATCATCAAAAACAATTGGCTACACAGGAATCAGAAATTGATATGTACCTTGTGGGAATCTCTGGCAATTGAAACGTTCAACAACCTTTCCAAATACGACGATGAACCTGCAAATCACCCTATTATCATCATCCGCTTTGCCAAGATTAAACCATTCAAAGGTATGTTAAGAAAATACCCTACAATCCTATTTTAAATTCACATATCTAATATTAATACATTCTAAACAGACTCAGACGTATCTAATACAATTTGTTCAAGAGCCATGATTGATGCCGAGCTCCCTGAAGTTCGAGATTTCATAAAAAGGTGTTGTTTTAATATATCTACTTATTTTCACGTACATATGCTCTCTAATTCAGTTAAGATTATTAACATCATACGTTCTTCACCACCTCTTATCAGGATGGGAAGTGGATGTAGAACATCAATGACCCTGACCCAGCTTTCAAGCCAATCTGATACAATTGCAGACGAGCTACTAGATTTATCTACAAGAAGGACAATTGATGAAATTAGAGAAAATCAAGAGGTAACAGAATCAACCACTCCATTTATAACTATCTTACAAAATCCAAATCATATTACGTCATCAACTATGATGAAATCTTAATACTCTTAATGTGTAAATACTTCTATGCAGGAAGGATACTTTGTAACCTTAGCCACTGTTAAAGGGTTTGACACAAAATATAAATGGTTTATAGAGAGTTGCAAGACATGTAAATCCGCAGTGGAGTTGGATGACAAAGGGAAATGGGTATGTAACGGCAAATGTGAAGGATATGCAAAATTTGTGGTACTCAGGTATCCCCTCTTTGATATACAATTTTGTCTACCTAAAATGGAAATATCCCATCCAAGTCCATCACATTATTTTTTGTCGTTAATATCACAGGTTCAAAGTAAGGGTTAACGTCATAGATCATACAGGAAATGCCACATTTATATTATTTGATTCCCAAGTCTCGAATTTGATACAACAATCTGCTAAAGACTTGAGAGAGAACCAACTTAAGGTACACACCTTTTTCATAATTAAATTTGTTCTACCAAACTAGCAACTACGATTTTTAAATGCATTATTCCTGTTCGATGAGTATGGTTATCCATATGCTATCACTACAAAGCGTACATCCCTATATCATGACAACAAAAATTGAAACCTAACCAATTTATAATTTTGTTTGGCAGCATGGGGATCCAGAGGCTTATCCGAGTGAACTAGATGTACTACTCGAACGAAAGTTCATCTTTAGGATCAAAGTTGATCAGAAGTACAATCTTACCAAGGGTTGGGATTCATATGGTGTTAACAAGCTTTCTGAAGACCGCGTTCTCATGGAGAAATATCTAGAAACCTGCAAAACAATGCCGGTACGTTTTACTATATAAATTACCATATCCATATTAGTTCATAAATAAACATATACTAGACACTAATCATTATTATTATTATATACAACAGGGAAATGATTTGGAAGCGGATTCCCGCGAAGAAAGTGTGGTAGAGAATGATAGAGGAAAGGTCTGGACTAGAAAACCTTCAACTTTATTATATTTATTAAAATACATAACGATTAAACTCATCACCTGACCTTTAAGACGAAGTCATCTTATCAAATGCTTTAATATTCTTTAATGTCAGGAGTCTGTGCAGAGCACCGGAGAACATGAATCCACGAGTACCTCCAAGAACATCACCCCTACAAAGCGCATGGCAGAATCTGGTGAAGATGATGTTCAGCTCAGTACAACCAAAAAACACATGTCCGTGAAGGTGGAGGCCACTGCAAAGTGATTCATTTACCAAGCTGAAAAATAATTATATATTTTACCTTAGTCAGATATCCTTATGATTTATCATTTGGATACTTAATAATGACGTTTGTTTATTAGACGATAACAAACAGTTGTGAGGTCATCTTTTGCTTTTTAGGGTTTCTCATTTCAGCAATTCTAGAAGAGTGTCGTTTGTTTATTAGACGATAACAAACAGTGGTCAAATAATTACTTTTCGTAGGCTTTGCATTTCAGCAATTCTAGATGTACTTGAGAGATCATTTCTCTTTTAGGTACTGCATTTCAGCAATCTTAGATGTACTTGCAATCTAGCCGTTCATTATTATATACAAGTACTCTACTTATTTTACACTGTTGGCTAAATTGTTACTTATCTGATGCACAAGTATACCGTTCTCATGTGCCTAGACAACTGACTGTTAACATGATAGTTGGCTAAATTGTTCTCTGCAGCCCACTTGCCCCGTTACTTCCTGATAGCCCTAATTTAAGTTCAGAAAACTAAATTCAAATAATATCAACCCGAAGATTATGTGTGTTCAGGTTCAATCAGTCACCGCCATACTTTATATCACTGCAACAACTTGGCATAATTATTCATTAACCTAATCGCTACAGAAAGTAATTGGCTACATAGTTAAAATACTGCAAAAAAAAAAATATCATGCTGGTATATTCTGACTGGGCCTAAGAAAAATATGAAGAACCGAACACCAGACTTTCAAATCATTATTACGAAGTATCATAATGAGTATTGAATTGCTAACATTAAATCATAACTAACTTTGACTGAAAACTCACAGATATCATTGAATTAGTAACCATTTAACATGAAATCAGGGATAGTGTTATACTATTAGATATTTTTGGATTACTCCAGAATATCAACACAGATGTGTTCCTATAAATTGAGATATTTGTTTTGTAACTGTATCCTCCTCCCTTGAGTGTTATCACTCAATTTCTATCGACAAAGTATCAGGATCCTTCTATAATGGACCCAAGAAAATCAAAAGCAGCCAGACAAAGTAGTCGACAAAGTAGTCGACTGATAATAACCACAAAGAAACAACGACTGACATATGGAGATCAAGGTAATTTCCCTGCTATATGCGTCATCAGATTTCCATCTACTATATTAGTTATTATTGTATATATCAGATCACTTATATAATACATTTTTAATTCTGATCCTTCCTATAGACAAAGAGAATACGAATTGGGATCAGAATGTTGCAACCCCGTGTTTGAGATCACCGGAAACCCCACGAACTCCTTTTATAGACATTTCGAATGGTGAGCCTCAAATCAATAATACTTGACATTATGTTTATACCGACTAATCTTGCATATAATAGTGGGGATTATAGCACTTACTGCTTCTCTCTTTGTAATTAAGGACGTCAACAACCGCGACATGATCACCGAAATCTCTCACTGGGAGATCTTCCCCCACATGCCACTCTATCCTCTACCAAGGGTCCATCATCTTCGTTATTTGGGAGCTCTCCTTTTGGCCCTGGAAAACATGTCATCCAAAATAGAAAGGTTACACAAAGTGTTACAAGAAACTTACTCAATTCAATTGAGTTGCCAGGAAACACAAACAACTCAGGTATCGACTGATTAATAATCGATTGTCGAGAATTCCACATACTAATTTCACTCAAGTCTTATTTGGTTGTAACAACAATCATCAATTCCACTTAATTTCAATTTAATTTAAACAGGTCGTAAAACGACATATTCGTCCAATGAAGGATGTCAAACAACATACGAAAAAGGTATGTTTTTTTATGCGGTTTGTTATGAGATAACTACAATAAGAATGTTTTTTATACATACGAAAAATTGTATTAGTATATCATGATGTGTTATACTGACAACACAGGAGAATGTAGCAACTATGCCTCAAATGGGACACAATTGGAAGATCATGGATTGCAAGACAGTAATGACGATAGAGGTAACATATGTACCTATAACACTATCCGTTCAGTACCATCTTCTTACAAACGCTAACATATTTACCTATATTCCAGATGACAATGATGAACAACATGAAGGTAATAATGCAATTTTGCCGGTAGTTGTTAAATTTATATTTATATATAACATATATATACACCCACTAACCAATATTGTTTTTCTTCTTACACACGAAAGGAGCTGACTTAAACTTATTTGGTGAAGGTATCGCTTTTTTTTATGGCATAACTAGACATCTTATACCTTCAGACTTCAAAAGTTCCCATATCTACCCTTAATAACCTATATTAACTCAGTCTCATATTTTCATTTATCTAGAATATTGGGATATTGGAGATCCAACATGGTGTTGTGTGTCATGTGAATCAATGATGTGGTACGACGAGAGAGTCAGGAAAGATAGAAACACCTCCGACCCAAAATTCTCACTCTGTTGTATGCAAGGTAAAGTGCAGCTACCATTTCTAAAAAAGCCCCCTGCAACACTCACCAACCTGCTTAGTAAAAATGATGCTAAAAGCAAAGACTTTATTAACAACATTCGAGCCTACAACATGATGTTCTCCTTTACATCAATGGGTGGAAAGATTGATAGAACCATCAACCAAGGCCGGTCTACTTACACATTTAAACTACATGGCCAAAACTACCACAACATTGGGAGTCTACTACCTATGCAAGGCGCATCCCCAAAGTTCACACAACTTTATATATACGACACTGAAGATGAAGTCTCTAATAGAAAGCGTGCTATAAGGTTAGTATTTATACAAGCATATTTGTTGATTTTCACATCTTGCTTAACGGTTTTACTAACATACTTAATTGAAAACGTCACAGCCCAAACAATCCAGATGCGTTTGATGACGATATAATCTCTAAACTGAAGGACATGTTAGATCGACATAACTCTCTTGCCAAAGCATTCAGGATGGCTAGAGACAGGTTTGCCTACACTGGCTGCAAAAATATCAAGCTCAGATTAATCGGAAGAAGAGCGAAAGATGGAAGAACATATAACCTCCCTACTACATCTGAAGTGGCTGCTCTTATAGTAGGAGATATCGGATGTGCACCTGATGAGAGAGATATCGTTATTCAAACACAGACTGGCAAACTTCAGAGGATAAATGAATTGCATCCGTCCTATCTAGCACTTCAATATCCTTTGCTCTTTCCTTATGGTGAGGATGGATACTCATGTGATATTCGTCATTAAGATGCTTATGAAGCCAAAACCAAGAAGCGATTCAGGCTTACAATGCGTGAATTCTTTGCCTTTAGAATTATGGAAAGAATCATTGAACACGGCTGTGCTTTATTACTTGCAAGGAGCTTATTCCAGCAGTTTTTAGTCGATGCTTACACAATGATTGAGACTGAGAGACTAAATTTCATTCGTCAAAATCAACAAGTTCTTCGGGCAGACAAGTACGTAACCTTGAGGGAATCGGTTGCTAATGGACACACCAACCCCTCTACTAGAGGGCGTCGTATAGTGCTACCTTCATCTTTTACCGGGGGTGCTAGATACATGATTCAGAACTACCAAGACGCCATGGCCACTTGTAGGGAGTTTGGTTATCCCGATTTGTTTATAACATTCACTTGCAACCCAAAATGGCCAGAAGTCACGAGGTACGCTAAGAGATTTGGTGTGCGACCAGAAGATAGACCAGATATCCTTTGTAGAGTGTTTAAGATCAAGCTTGATCAACTGGTAAGAGACTTGAAGAAGGGAAAGTTGTTTGGACGCGTACAGTCAGGTTAGCATCTAATGAAAACAACTTATTTTTTACAAAAATTACTTGCTAATAGCTTTCTGAAGTAATAGTAACCACCAAAGAAAAATTACTGAAATTATGTTAGTAACATATGTAACAGTACATTAACAGTTTTTAACATTCCATGCAGTTATGTATACAGTAGAGTTTCAAAAGCGTGGTTTGCCTCATGTTCACATATTGTTATTCTTGCACCGAGAAGATAAGTTCCCTAATGCTGATCATATTGATAAAATCATCTCTGCCGAGATACCTGACAAAGAAAAAAATCCGCAGTTGTACCAAGTCGTAACAGAGCTTATGCTACATGGACCATGTGGAGCCGGTAACAACACAGCCCCGTGTATGGAACATGGAAAATGCTCAAAGCATTTTCCCAAAAAATTTGTTGAGAATACAACTGTCGATGACTCAGGTTACCCGGTGTACAGAAGAAGAGACAACGGCGTCAAGGTTGTCAAAGGTGATGTTGAACTTGACAATAGATATGTAGTACCATACAACCCAAAGTTGCTCTTAAAATATCATGCACACATCAATGTCGAATGGTGCAATCAATCTCGATCTATCAAGTATTTATTTAAATATATAAATAAGGGATATGATCGGGTTACCGCGTCAGTCTCGGCTGATGACACTGATGAACAAGATGAGATCAAGATGTATTATGATTGTCGGTTTCTCTCAGCATGTGAAGCGGCCTGGAGGATTTTTGGGTTTGATATACACTATAGAACACCTTCGGTAGAAAGATTGAATTTCCACCTTTCCGGTGAACAAAGTGTGGTATACAACGAGTCCGAGTCACTTGATGTTGTGTTGGACAAGCGGACTGTTGATGAAACAATGTTTCTCGCTTGGATGGAGTGCAACAAAACCAATGATGAGGCTAGAAAATTGACTTATGCTGAGTTCCCAAAAAAATTTGTTTGGAATAGGGAATTGCGTGTGTGGACTCCCCGACAAAAAGGTTATGCCATTGGTAGGATTTATCATGCTTCTCCAGGCTCAGGTGAAAGGTATTATTTGAGAACATTACTAAATCATGTAAGAGGTCCGAAATGTTATGAGGATATCCGAACTGTTGATGAGGAAGTTTGCCCCACTTTTAAGGAAGCGTGTTATAAGCGAGGATTACTTGACGATGATAATGAGTACATTGATGGCATAAAGGAGGCAAGTCGGTGGGGAACAGCATATTATCTTAGAAACTTATTTGCAATGCTATTAATATCCGGGAGCATGTCAAGACCAGAAGAAGTGTGGGAACAAACATGGAGCCTTTTGTCTGACGACATTCTACACAAGCAGCGAAGATTTTTCCGAATTCCAGGTAATAGT
Source organism: Silene vulgaris (assembly GCA_036897335.1). NCBI lineage: Eukaryota > Viridiplantae > Streptophyta > Magnoliopsida > Caryophyllales > Caryophyllaceae > Silene > Silene vulgaris. The sequence continues at coordinate 3,777 of JAYMSF010000742.1, read as the reverse complement.
TCAATTCTGATATAAAATTATCTCACCCAAATTCTCTGTTTACAATAATTTGGCAGTTACTTAGAAATCCTGTATAAGTAACTATTACATTTGATGTGTTACTCTTATCAGATTTGCAGCTTAGTGATGAGGAAATAAGGAATTACGCCTTGGCAGAAATTGAGACTATTCTTCAGAAAAATGGAAGCAGCCTCCAAAAGTTTTCATCAATGAATGTCCCGGACGAGATTCTTATGAGAGATAGTGGTAATAGGCTGCTGGCAGGAGAACTATCATATGATAGAGCTAAATTAGCCGAAGAACACGCGATTCTCCTTCCCCGCCTAACAGGTGAACAAAGAACGGTGTATGACGATATCATGACCGCCATTAATGATGGAAAAGGAGGTGTTTTCTTTCTTTATGGTTATGGAGGTACTGGGAAAACATTTTTATGGAGGACCTTATGTTCTGCCATTCGCTCCAGAGGCGAGATTGTTCTCCCGGTTGCGTCAAGTGGTATTGCTTCATTACTACTACCAAACGGAAGTACTGCACATTCCAGGTTTGGCATTCCTCTTAATCCTACTGAGGATTCATTTTGTAGCCGTATCACACCAGATTCTGATCTAACCGGGCTACTTATAAAGACCAAACTTATAATTTGGGATGAAGCTCCCATGACTCAGAAATATTGTTTTGAAGCACTGGACAGGAGTATGAGAGATGTTATGCGTTTCTCTGATACTGAGTATGCAGACAAACCATTTGGTGGTAAGGTGGTCGTTTTTGGGGGTGACTTTCGACAGATTTTGCCAGTCGTCCCCAAAGGTAGCAGACAAGATATTGTGGGCGCTGCAATTAACTCATCTTATCTATGGCATTCATGCAAGGTGTTAAAGCTCACAAAAAACATGCGACTTCAGCAGGAAAGCTCAAGTTCCAATGCAAATGAGATAAAAGAATTTTCAGATTGGCTCTTGAAAGTTGGGGACGGCAATGCTGGGGAGCCTAACGACGGTGAAGCTACTATACCAATTGATGATGACCTGCTAATAAAGGATACAGGCAATCCTGTCGAGGCAATTGTCGAGAACACCTATCCTCTCATCCATGAAAACATGTGGGAACCTAAGTATTTCCAAGAAAGGGCAATTCTAGCTCCTACAAATGAAGTAGTCGAGAAGGTTAATGAGCATGTGCTATCATTGATGCCGGGAGACGTGAAAGAGTACTTGAGTTCAGATAGTATAAGCAAAGCCGATAATGTGGGTAATTACGGCGATGTATACTCAACAGAGTTCTTGAACTCTATAAGATGCTCTGGCCTTCCAAATCATCAAATAACTTTGAAGATAGGTGCACCAATAATGCTAATGAGAAACCTTGATCAGGCCGCTGGTTTGTGCAATGGTACAAGGTTATTAGTAAACCGACTGGGAGACCACGTAATTCAAGCCACCATTATATCCGGGAAAAACATTGGAGAGAAGGTTCTGATTCCTAGGATGATTTTAAGCCCGCCGGATACCAGTGCATTGCCCATCAAATTCCAGCGGAGACAATTTCCAGTTATGGTATGTTATGCAATGACTATAAACAAGAGCCAAGGTCAATCACTTTCACACGTGGGTTTGTATCTACCAAGGCCCGTTTTTAGTCACGGTCAACTTTATGTCGCCTTATCTAGGGTCACAAGCAAAAGAGGGCTGAAAATTTTGATATGTGACCAAGACCGGCGTACACATAACACTACTGAAAATGTAGTGTACAAAGAAGCGTTTCGGAATTTATAGTGTCAGCGAAGATGAAACGTGTGATCGAATAATAATTCTACTTTAGACTTTTAATTCCTATTCCAAACTTACATTTCCTTTTGATGTTGACACAATTTGGTTTTTATTAGTAGAAACTATCGATTCTGAGTTATCGTGAAGTATGTGTTATTTTGTTTTCGTTTAAGAGGTTTTGCGATACAGGCCATAATTACTTTTTATGATCTATGTGAACGGTAAGTCATAGCAAGTTTACACAAACAAGAACTATTAATGAAATTAATAAGCAAATATAATAATAAATTATAAAAATTCAGTAGAACTAATGAATTATAAAATTTAACTGTATGTTAGGGATACTCTTAAACAACAAAGATTGCTTAAAATCATTTCAGTTATAAGAAAAGATTATACTAACAATATCTTTTGAAACAATTATTAATCGATACATATACACCAGTATCTTTTAACTATTTCATTTGGCAATACAATAGGGATACTCTTAGATAATCTTATATTGAAAAAAGATTTTTGTTTACCATTTCAGTTATAAAAGAAAAAATCTACCCTTATATCCTATATATGCACATCATTTGACCCAAATACATGCATCATTCTCTCACAACTACCATCAATATACTTCACAGTTCCCACCATATTGGAAACATCATTTAACAATGGAACCAAAGAAAACAAAAGGTGACGGACAGCTTGAAACTCCAGTAACTAACACTAAGCGCCAACGAATTGCACACACTAATCAAGGTAATTATACTATGAACTACATAGCTAGAGTTTTTAAGTTGTCTTATAAATTTACAGTATTAAGTACTTTACGTAAATTATATCTTTAATACTTTAACGCATTGTATAGAGAATGGAAGTGTCAATTGCAACAATCCTATCAATCCTACCAGTGGACGACATATAGTGCTACCTCAATCATTTATCGGTGGGGCTAGATACATCATTCAAAACTACCACGATGCCATGGCTACCTTGGATGACTTTGAGCCCGGAAGATACCAATACATTGCCAATTAAAGTCAAACGGTAACAATGTCCGGCGATGGTATGTTGCCTTATCTAGATTCACTAGCAAAAAAGTCTGAAAATCCTATTATGTGATCGGGATCACATTATTAATAAAAATCGTCATTTTTATGGCAGTCCATTTTCTTAATTGAAACTTTAAATATTTATGGAATATCATAATCAATTAGGTTTGTGGTTATAATTTGGGCATTTTCTGAAGAAGGCATGATTGTTCTCATCTTTATTGAGATTGAAATTGAGTAAATATTGTGGTAAAATGGATATTCAATCTGCTTATTGATTCAATGGTAAGAAAATGAATGGTGATGGAATGAGAATGAATTTTAATTAAGTTAATTGTAGCCCATAGATCATTCACATAGTTAAAAAAGACGATCAACAGCAAGATTATTCACATACATATACATATACATGTAAAAGCAATTAAATAACTTGAAGTAATTTTACCTGGCCCATCGGATACGCATCTGTGAATCAACCAGTTCCTTGATCTTCATCATATTACGACGGACCACCCGTCAAAGAAGCGTACGACTTCTGCACAAAGAATAAAGCACATACATTAGCATCTTTTCGACAATGGATAGTAACTCAACACGATTTTATGAGCATACCTGTTATTAAAGTTGAAATGTGATCGATCTGAGCACGCAACAACGAGCCAAAAAGTAAGTTTTACAAGCTTGGATATGGATGGTGGATTAATTTGGAATTTTGAAGGGTGATTGTGGATGATGATGGTCAGTAAAGATGAAAAAGGAGGGTCTCGATACTATCTAAGTTGGGTTGTCTTTGTTTGATCCTATTTTGTGATTTTTTAACTCTTTTTTTTTCAAAATTATTATTATTTTATTTTATGATTTATAATGATACTCATGTTTGGTTTTCTGTATTTCAATTATTATTGTTCCGGGTGTAATTACGAGGGTAATTAAGGAGCAAGTTTGTTGTACACGTAAGCTCGTAA
>JAYMSF010000741.1:0-14171 GCA_036897335.1 Silene vulgaris | reverse complement strand
AATATATAATGTTTTTTTTATAACTACGATTTAATATTAATTCATTGACGTCAAAAGGCTGACACTCATGTACAAAAAGACACCCTAGATGTGACACTTAGGTACATTCGGGTCATTTCGGGTTTCAATGTTGGGTTTTAGTCATCAATTTACGGGTTGAAATCGGTTCAGGTATATATCGGTTCGGATTAAAACAATTCAGGTTGAACAGTTCAGGTTTATTCGATTTTGGGTCTATTTCGGATATTACGAATTCGGTTCGATTTCGAATCAATTCGGGTTGATTCAGGTTTCGGGGTGAAGTTCAGTTATACCTTTCGGATGTATGGTCGGGTGTCGATTCAGGTATTTTCAATCGGTTTTTCGGGTTCGGTATACTTTTGCCAGGTCTAATCATGGTAATATTTGACTCGTTTTAAGATTTATCCGTCTTAAGCAAGATAGATAAAGTTATAGCCTATTGGAGGAGCACAAAATCTCATTTGTGACGGGCGATATTCGTCACAAGCTTGTGAGTTGTGACGGGTCAAGTATCACCCAAATGGGTAGATAAGACAAATTATTTGTGACTTTCTATGCACTTTAATTTTTGTCTTATCCACCCACATGGATGATACTTGACCTGTTATAAGCTTGTGACGGATAACCCGTCACGAGCGAGGGACTTATTGAGGGAGGAGTAACCTAGTAACACAAAAGTATAGAAGCTCAGCAAAATTTGCCTTATCTTGAACGGCTCTCCATATATCTATCTCAGCAGAACTACACAGCTCCCCAGTCCTCTCCTTGAATTGAAGCTTGAAAGATGCTATCAATGGCGGTGCAGCCCAATATTAACGCCATTGTCAACACCTCAGCATACCCATCTCCCAAATTCTCTCTTAAACCCTTCAAAGTTGCCACCTTCTCAACTAACCCAAAACCCTTTTCTTCACAATCATTATCATTTCCCCAGTTTATCAACAAAAATACAACATTTTGTACCAATGTGTCTTCTTCCCAACCCATTTCTGACGATGATTTTGATGTTCCAGTCAATAAAGAGGTAATCTTTTGTCCGTTCCTTTTCATTTGAATTGTGTTTTGTGAGGTTAATGGATTGATTTTTACATTTGGTTTTGATAGAAATTAGTGATTGCTGTTTTAAAGTCTAAAATTGCCTCTTTTCGAATGCTAACTAACACGGATAAGGTTGCGTACATCCGACCCCCTACCCCGCAATTTCAATGAGCTATTGAGGCACTGACATAATGTTGTTGTTGTTGTACTTAACAAAGGCTGTTTTCTTAGGCAACTGTAAACCAATGGCACTGAGATTATGTATGCCAAACAAAATGCGTTTTAATCCTCGATTTCTTTGGCTGAACCCAATTGTTGATGATATGGTTTGTTGTGACTTGTGAGTTGTTATTGATTTGGTCATTGTGTTGCTATGACCTATGATTGATTTGGTGGTTGTATTATCAATGTAGAAGCTGAAAGTGGTTGTAAAGTCAACGGATAAGCCGAGGTTAGTACTGAAATTCATCTGGATGGAGAAGAACATTGGCCTAGCCCTCGACCAAAGTGTCCCTGGACATGGAACCATACCATTAAGTCCATACTACTTTTGGCCTAGGAAAGATGCTTGGGAAGAGCTCAAGGTGTTGCTCGAGAGCAAACCCTGGATCTCTCAGAAACAAATGATTATTCTTCTTAATCAAGCCACCGATATCATCAATTTGTGGCAACAAAGTGGCGGTAATCTTGCTTCTTGAGCAAAGGTTTTTTCTCCACATAAACTTCTGTTGTATTCTACTGTGTTCATAGAAGGTTCGTTTCTTTTTACTTCTAGGACCTGTTTTTATTCGTGTAATGTTACTTCTGAATTTATGAATTAACTTTCTAAGGTCCAATTTGCTTGGAAATGAATTGTTAATGGCGTTTCATGGCTCTTTTCATGGTTTCGTTTTCATAGTAAACCCTGTTGCAACAAAGCTGTGTACTCGTAACTTTTTTAATTTTCTGATGAACATATAAAACAATGGTCTGTTTCTTTGTTTAGCTAGTTTGATTCAAAATTCATATCAAACCGCGAACCTCTCAAATGTGGTATTTACATATAATTACATGATGAATGAACGAACAATTGAATAAAATGAATGAACGAACAATTGAATAAAATGAATAAATGAAAAATTGAATAATGAATGAATCAATGAATGAATGAATATCCTAAAACATCATAACTCTTGTCATCTTCGTGCTAACCACTGCTTGTAAGGACTTGATTTATCGTCAATGTGTTTCGGCTTAGCGTAGTTGGCTTTCCCTTTTCTGTTTCTAAACCACAAAAGAGAAAAATGAGCTTAGAAACAAAATTATCCATCTATATATGACTACGTATTTGGTGGTTTAAAATTTATTACCTTCTCGCAAATCTACATCTAGGTGTAGAGTTATCCCATTTTCTGATGCTATCTCCCTTAGATAGCTCACTCGTGTTTCCAAGCTCGGTTTACGTGTGGAAAGGTTCTCCACAATCTGAAAGAAACCCAGAACTTCTAATTAGCCTTGCTACAAAATCATTGAGAAACACAAGAATTGCAGGGCAAGATTTCGGGAATTACTTTAGCATTCACATCAGAATACAGAGGAAATTCTGTGATTTGTGACACAAAATCCTTTCCAAACCTTGAGGCGAAGTAGTCTCGAATGTGTGCAAGTTCTGGGAATTCTCCGATCCTTGAAGACGCATATATCAAGCTTGATATAGCCTCCTTCAACTCTTCTGGACAATCCCTGAAACAAGTTATGCATGAAAGACATACATATGAGAAAATCTTCCAATGCTATATAATGAGATTTCGACTTGAAACTTTTTAAGCGCAACCTTGTTCTGACATAAACCCCTACCCAAAGTTCCGTAGTACATGAATTAACAGAAACTTGAGCTGTTCTTATTGCTGTTTTTTTTATCTATTTTTTGCTTTTTTAATTGCTAACTAGTTGTGTTGATAAAATTACGAATGATGAGAAACTTACTTGCTTCTTTCTATCTGTGATGCTCCTTTGACAAGGAGATGACAATAAAATTCTACCATAGAAAGTGTCTCTACCATGTTCCTGCTCTTTATCACATGCTCAACCTGTTCATTCAATCCGTCTTAATTAGCAAACCCAAATCGAAAAAGCACAGGATTAGTTGAAAATACAACTCCAACTTAAGAATCATTACACGCAGAAGAGCTTGTTTGTTTTGACCAAGTTTGAGCAGCTCGACGACATCAGAAGTAGAAAACAAGAGAAGAGAATTGTTTCGGTTCCTTAGTAACGTTGTCCGCGTGATCGAATCACGTAATAAAGTTGTCAACTTTGATGTCCTTCCAAAGAGTGTAGCCAATGTTTTCCCCATTGTTGTTGCTGCTGAGTTTTGTTTGTCTAAAAGTGAAGGGGGCGCATGCATTTATAGCGTATTATCATACGTATAGTCGTATAGACTATAGAGCATTACATTTGGTCAGTCTGTCAATGTATGGATGAGTAAGCTGCAAGGAAACGAGTCAAAGCCCGGAATTTAGATCGTTTTCAAGCAAGGTGGCGCAAATGGTAATTTAGATCGTCTGCCTATACGTTGTCAAACATTATATTTTGTACTATCTACATTTGTCGCTTTCGGATTTTCGGGTTGGCAGTATGACTCTGAAGCTTCTAAACAAGGTAATTTGGAAGATAATCAATTGAGGAAATAGTTTCGTGACGGTTACCTGGACTTGGTAAAACTAACCTGACTCACACCGGTATTGAGGATCTAAATCTGACTCGAAACCCCAAATTGACCTGATATTCAACCCGGCCCAAATGTTTGTGTTTGCATACTAACCGTTATTCCCAAATAAGTTGATAACAACTAATCCGAAAATGACTAGAATCCGACTCGTTTTCTTGCCGGAAATGACGTACCCAACCCGAACCCAACCAGATTGACCTGTTTGCCGGGTCTGATTATACTACATTGAGATCAAATCAGTTGTATCATAATGTGGGTAGGAGTGACTTGTAAAAAACCGCTAGGCCTCATGTAAAACGAGTTTTATAGTAAATAAATTAGTAAACTTGGTAATTGAGGCATATTTAACCGAAGTGTCTCTGAAATTAAAGAAACAAAATTAATTACGCAACGCCACATCGGAAACTTGTAACATGTCAATCCACAAAAAGAATGTCAAACCTCGTACAGTTTAGTTGAATTAGTCAAATGAGTATATCGTTATTGTCTGATTTGTCTCATAGACTCATAGTACACAATTTGAGATTTTCTATTGATAATTAGAAACAAGTCAAAGCATTTTTTTTTTAAGAAAGGTGGATGTTCATTAATCCTCGATAGCGGATACGAAATCTAGAGATAATATCAGCGATGTCTTCAGGTCCGTTGTTCATCCATACGCATAATTATAGCATAAACAGTGTAATTATTAAGGGGTAATTTTTCAAATGTTTGGAACGGAGGGAATATAAAAGACGTCATATACGCTAACAAGACGAGTACAATACCAAAGAGAAAGCTTTGAACCTGCAAATTGTTTGTCAATTATACCCCCAATTACGTCATAACCATCGTCAAATAAAAAGAAATTTTCATCGTTTTAAAAACAACATATAAAATGAAATGAAGGGGGTAAAATAATCAGTACGAAGTACTATAGAAGAGGTTCAATATGGTAAAACCGTAAGTTAAAAAAAAACCGTGTTATACAAAAATTGGGAATTAATCATTAGGCTAATCCGCTAATCCCCTCCGCTAATTAAATGAACCCATCTTATTACAGTTGAGTAAAACAATTAATCCAACAAATAGGAAGTGAAAAAAAACACATCGTAAAATTCCATGCTACTTGCGAAAGTTGCGAGTTGAATTGCGCCACCGTGACGGCCGCCATACCGCCACTTTCCGACATTCCCACCGCCGATATCTTCGTCATGCCGCATTTCTAGGGTTTATTTTTCTTCAATTTGGGAGAAAACTTATTGAATGCGTGAGATTTTCTTCTACTCGCCTCCCTTTTTCATCCTTATTTATTTATTTTATTTGTTGATGATTCAATTCTCGATTTACATTTTCTCTCCTCGCTAATTACATCGCCCAATTCATCATTAATTGATTTAAATTGCCATTCTGCTGTTGATTTTGTTTTACATCAGTAATTTGGCGCTATCGCGTTCGAATTCGATACGATTCCTAATTCCGGAAAATGTGATTACCTAAAATTTCCGATCTATTTTGGTTCTTCCTATTAAAACTCGATTTTGTGAAGTTTTAGCTTGTTTCGCTGATTGATTTGGTGTCAACGCGAGTTTTTTTTATAGGAAATGTATGTGATTATTGGTTTTCGATGATAATGCATTACAGGAACAAGTGTGTAGCTCAGTTTCGCATTTCTATATGTAGTTTCTGGAGCACCGATGATTGGTGTAGAAAACGATAATTAAGATTGCAATTTAGTAACGTTTTAATGCTTGAAGGCTTAAAAGTGTATCCCAAAATGTAAATCCTAGGTCCGCCACTGGCTAGAGGTTTACGAATTAAGAGCCTTGTTGTGAATTTGTTCATTTTGTATTGCCTATTGCTGTATGATTAAATTATTCGTCATTCACTGAAATCTGTGTGTTTATTAGGTGATTTTTGCTTCCAAAGCTGCACTGGATTCTAAAAGGCGTGAAGAATTGATTGATTGGTTTTGTGGTGTTGTGAGATTGAAAGTGGAAGGCTAAATAGGTGCTGTGAAAAATGGAGAACAAAACGGAAAGCAAAGATATCAGTGATCAGCATGAGGATAATCCATGGTGGTGGATAGCTAACAAGGGTTTGGGAGTCTGTTTTATATGTGTATCTCTGTTTGCTGTATTAGTTAGGCTGGCTGTTTCACTACACCCATATTCGGGGGCTGGAAAACCTCCCAAGTTCGGAGATTTTGAAGCACAAAGGCATTGGATGGAGATAACGGTTAATCTTCCTGTTAAGGATTGGTATCGTAATAGCACCATCAATGACCTTAGCTATTGGGGCCTTGATTATCCTCCACTGACTGCATACCAAAGCTATGTTCATGGCCTCATCTTGAAGTTCTTCCTCCCAGAATCTGTCGCCCTTTTCACTTCTCGTGGTCACGAGTCTTATCTTGGGTCAGTCCTCTTCTAGCAGATCATAGTGAACAATTACATGTGTAGGCTGTGTCTCTTATGATCTGTGAAAGTTGCCTTCTGTACTAATTTTTTTTAATTATTGTTTTTCTTCTAGGAAGTTGCTGATGAGATGGACAGTTTTGTCTTCTGATATCTTGGTGTTCTTTCCTGCTGTTTTTTGCTTTATTCTAGCGTATAAAGTTGCTCGTCCTCGGAAGCATCAAAGTGATATAGTTTGGCTTAGCGCAATGATCCTTATAAATCCATCCCTCATTGTTATAGACCATGGCCATTTTCAGGTTGGAATTTGAATGACCTCTCTTTCTCCTTCTGGTACCAAATCTTAAATGTGTCGAAGTTTTAACTTTTCCATTCCCAATTTATTTTGCAGTTTAACTGTATTAGTCTGGGTCTCACTGTGGGTGCTATTGCTGCTATTATCTCTAGCAGGGACCTGGTAGCATGTGCATTGTTCACTTTGGCCCTAAGCCATAAGCAGGTGCCATTCTTATCTTGGACTTTTCAAATTCGTTGCTATCTGATATTTTTTCAATTAATTAGTAATGACTCTCGAATTTGATGGCGGAGATCCCTTTCTGAACTTGTATGAGTAATATCAAATATGGTCCGTGTGGAGAGGTGGACAAAGAGGGTACAAAGTTACAGCCTTCAGAGTGTTTTCTATCAAGCAATCAAATTTCATTTAATGTTTCAGCACATGTGGAATATTTTCTGTCCTAATGTGCAAGTTATTAGCATTTTACTGTTCTCTGCCTTATCTTGTTGCTGCATTGTTGTTGCTTAAGCCGTTAATTTTCTGGCAGATGAGTGCATATTTTGCTCCCGCTTTTTTCAGCCATCTTCTTGGCAGATGCTTAAGACGCCCCAACCCGTTCCTTGAGGTGTCAAAATTGGGATTTGTTGTTATCGGGACAATTGCTGTAGTCTGGTGGCCGTATCTTCATTCTAAAGAAGCCTTTTTTGAAGTACGAAACAGTAAACTCTCACCCCTTTCTTGTACTTGTGGAATGCGTTTGTTGTGTTTATTTAATAGATGAAATCTGACATGCTTGTTGGCTATCAGTAATGCCTTCACCTTGTTAGAGTTTTTCGCTCTAGATCTGTTGATGAACCTTACAGTTGCATAATGCATACTGTTTCCCTGTGCATTATTCTTTATGGAGTCGTGCGTCTTGTGAACATTATACTAGATTAAAACTTGTACAAATGTAATTCACAAAATTTTTTGGCGTTTCCTGCACCTAGCTAAGCCAACTACCAGGAAAAGCTCATATCATGCACATTATGTACTGTGAATTTTCCATCTCCAAGGAAAACCACTCTGGGGTTTCAACTCTTCCATCAAGTTATTGGTTCGACTATTCAAAAGTAGGACAACGGTTTTATCACTTATGAATTATGGATTCTCCCAGTTCACTTATTAGTACTAATACCGAGCTAATAAATCCCATTCTTTTTGCCATTGGACGACCCGATCAAATTCATCATAGGGATGGAGGAAGTAAGTCTATTGTACATTGTAGAAATACAACGTAAACTTTGTTTCAAAAAAAATAAAAAATACATGTACCATCATTTCAAAAAGTCTATTGCGTATCGCAAGATAATATCGTTTAAGTCAATATTGTTTGACTACTTAAGTCTATTGGGACAATATGGGATGAGGGGAGTAAATCTTTTTATTATAGGAAGATGCCTCTTCCTTCAGCTTCTTAAGGGTGATCTGGAGGTTTTTTTTCCCCTAAAAACATTTCAAGGCTGTGTCATGAGGATCTTATCTTGGCGAGTTGGTGACTTACATGTTTTAGAAGCGAACTTCACAATGGAAATTCCATGAGAGTGAACTTCTCTCACTTGTGTTTTAAATATGCGATGAAGGTTTTAGCTAGGCTTGCTCCTTTCGAGAGAGGGATTTACGAGGACTATGTGGCCAACTTCTGGTGCACAACATCAGTTCTCATTAAGTGGAAAAGATTATTCACTACACAATCATTGAAGCTGATTAGCCTGGCCGCCACCATCTCAGCATGTTTGCCTTCAATGATTCAGCAGATAAAATATCCATGCAACAAAGGATTCCTCTACGGCTTGCTTAATAGTTCTTTCGCATTTTACTTGTTTTCTTATCAAGGTATGCTTAAGGTTCTTTCTACTATTGACCTTCCTGTTAAAAAGAAACAAGCTCACTCAACTATCTTCGTGAGACTGGTCCATTTACCATGTATGGAGTAGCTATCAAATATTTTTAACTGGTAAATGGGTTTGTCACACTTTTTATGAGTGAGTCCGTCTCTTGGGAGATAACTGTCTAATACCGCCAATCCCTTAAATAATTTCTGTTTCTTGAGGGGCCCTAACCTAATTGTGGGTTTGATTCTGCAGTTCATGAGAAGTCTATCTTGTTGCCTCTTCTACCAGCAAGCCTCATGGCTCTTGAAGAGCCTCTTGTTTTCAGATGGCTAACAAAATTTGCTTTCTTCTCGGTGTTTCCTCTTGTATGTCGTGATCAACTTGTCTTGGCATACTTTCCTCTCTTCATTCTGTTTGACCTTAGCTTCTATGCGCCACCAAGAAGGAGAAGTTCTAAGAAGTTCAGAACTTCACCCAGGAGAACATTGCTCATGTTCCTGCTCCTCTTGTGCATTTTGGTAATTCATATTGTTTACTTAACCTTGCGTCCTCCAGAAAGGTATCCATTCCTCTTTGAAGCTATACTTATGCTAGTCTGCTTCTCTCAGTTTGTTTTACTTGCTCTTTACACTAATAGTAGACAGTGGATGCTGAGTAAACGTTACGCTTCCATGGAAAATGATAAGAAAGTTCTGTAAGCCTTTGGATAGCCTTTTTTTTTAATGGAAAATGTCGTCATCTTACTGGCCTTTTTATTTTGATTGTAGTTTAGCAGTATACTCCCCTAATTTGGAGAATTGAGATTTCCGGTTTTGGAATTTGATGTATTTATTACCTTAGGAACATTTTTGGCCCCTTTTGATTGTATTGACAATGTGAAGAATACACCATCGAGTATAAGATAAAATTTCCTGGCTATCTGATTTGTTGTCTGCTTTTGGCAAACATGTAAGATTAGCTGTTTTAAATTTCTCGTTTCTCAATTTGTGTTCATATTCCCATTGCGAGTTATTCTCTAACTTTAGCGATCTTATAGTCGGTACTCAATGGTTGATAGAAATTTCAACCCAAGTTGAACGTTTTGGCAAGGGAGAGAAGTCCCTCCCTCCCTTTCGGCATTATGTGAACTCCTGAGTAAAGATGTGAGACAGATTCTTTCAGTTAATTTAACAGGTCAGCTTAGGTTAATGTGAGTAAAGTTTTTTTTTGGGCGCGCGTGGGGGTTGGATGGGTGTGTTTGAGCGTGTGTGCGGGGACTGAGTTCTGCCTAGTGGTAGATTATGCGTCGTGATCCTTTGCCCCCTATTTTATCTCGCGTCCCTACTTTTTTTTGATTGACACAATCCCTCCACATAACGGATAACTTTTTTTTAGCCCAGTACAAAATCTAAAACATGTGAATTATATATTAAATTGCCGGATGTGTCAACAGAACGTAAATGGGACAGAAATCAGTTTTATAGTCTTATTGATTGAAATGATGAAATTTTCTAAAAAAGTTGGGATTGGAGCGACTTATACGGAGAAAACACTGTTATCTTACGGTCATAATTAACCTACAACATCGACTTGCCTACTCGTGGGCAACATCGGATGGGAAGCACAAGTCTACACCCCACAATCAGACCAACAATTTGTCATTTTCATATGATGACTTTGATATCTAGCTAACATTGTTAGAATGAGGGGACTCAATTTCAGACTCGCGTAATACCAATACCTTGAACAGCGCTGCAATTACTCCCATGTAATTTACTTTGAACAATGCCAATTCCAAATACATTGGCAATTAAACGTAACTTCAACTTTAATGATAACAACTCAGAGAGTAGTACTACTAATGTGTAAAACACTTTCTTTACATTTGGCAAAAAGAAGAAAAGGAAAAAGGAACTTTACCTGTAATGCAGTAAAAGAAAAATCCACAAAGATGAATTTTATACTCCAGACAATACAATATGCTTACAGCTCAACTGAGCGAAAGAGATAAACCAGAAGGGGGAAATCAAAGTCCCAAAAAAAAAACAGAAATTTGAGGAGCAAGATAAAGGGAGAAAGGAGTAAATTCACCACTAGACCACCATTTTTTTTCCGCATTGGCAACTGACTAAGTGCTGGTGGTTTTAAGAAAAGCTAATAATTTCAGCCATAGTACAAAATTACTCTGAACTTAAACTAGTATTGGTAGCCACCTTGGGTTGTAGGAGCACTCTGGTAAGCATTATGCTGCGCATTCATGCTCGTGTATGGGCTTGGCTGTGCTTCGGTTGGTTGGTATGGAGTTTGTTGAGAATTCTGATAAGCAGTTTGAGGGTTTTGATAAGCAGTTTGTTGAGGATTCTGATAAGCACTTTGCTGCGTGTTTTGATAAGCAGTTTGTTGGTGGTTCTGATAAGGAGCCTGTGGCTGATAAGGTGTTGGATTCCATGCTGATTGTTGCAAAGTGGTACTATGATAAGGGGCTTGTCCTTTCGTATCTGTATACGGGCTTTGATGGGGAATAGTTTGGCCGTTGTAATTTTGGTGGGTCCCAGGTGGCAAGTGATCGGAGCCGCCATGAATGTCAGCCATTGATTCAGAGACACTAAGGTAAGGATCATGGGGCTTCATGTTCATCCCAGCAGCCTAAATAAAGCAAAACAACTCCATTGAGTTAATTTTCTTATGGCAAAGCATCACGATTACTCGTCATTATGTAAAAAACATGATGGAAAATATTTAAAAGCTCAGGCAAACTAGAGTGACCGACATAGTCTAATAGCGCGACAAAACAATGTAATAAACCATCGATATTGTCGAACAATTGCGTCACTGTGTTGCATGTCCAACTGATAACTAGTTATCAATGCTAACAACTTTCCTATTGAAGACGGTCTGATGTTTATAATATTATTATGCGACACCAAACCATTTAACTAAAAAGTCTATGTTACTCCGACACTTCACTTGGGTGCCGTGTCGCGTGTCCGACACCGACACGACACTTCGATTTAGACCAAAAAACTGAAAATTTTGCCCAAAATTGCCGTGTCCTATCAACACTCCGACACGTGTCGGACACGACACCTCGTTTCTCAATTTTTGGTACACACTACCCAATTTATTATGACATATGGGTCAGTTTTATGACAAACTTGTGAAAACACGTCTCAGATGATAATATTGCAAGACAACTGCATCACTGTGTAGCATGTCCTTCTGAATACTAGATGGTCTGTGCAAACATCCTCATCAAAGTCGGTCTCGTGTTAATAATATAACATGAGACCAACCCATTAAACTAAAAACTCCACCGTATAGGCGTATACCCATAAACCGACAAAAAAGGAATAACTACCCCATATATTATGAAATATGAGTCAATTTCATGATGATGATGTCTCATATGAGGATTTGTGTTCATTCATGCCATTAGATCATTTAGAAAGCTCAGACACCATGGTAAATATTGAGATGGAGACCGAATAGCATAAGTTTATTAGCATAAACAACTAATCATAAAATAGTAAAAACAATTTGCGACTATATAAAATACAAAGTTACTATGCTAAAAATATACCTCAGCGTTACTGGGATAGACATTCCCCCCTGTTCCAGGAGCACTCTCTACGGCACTACTTTGGTAATGAGGCTCGACAGAGCTGTTGGGATTTGGGTATCTTAACGCACCAGGAAAAAAAAATCAGTAACAACAAAACCATTATCCACACATTTAAAACAGGGCAATATTTATTAATCATACCTAGATGCACTTGACTGGACTGGATAACCAGGCGATCCATAGCCAGGCATACCACCCTAAAGAAAGCAACAAAGAGTTATACTAAACATCTCTTTGAGCATAGTTCAAATCAAATAAGCCTTCAAGTTTTATGGAGTATAATTTAACATAATATAAGACTAATAAGCAAAAAAAAAAGATAGATGGCATGCTGAATAAAAATTCTCAAATGCTGGCAAGCAACACCTAAAAAAAATCAAATATACTTCTTTTACAAGAAAACTGATTTGGCGGAATATGAATGGAACAAAGACGAGATAAAGTAAAGGGCTAGAGAATTTGGACCATCAACAACTAATTTCATAGCCAATGCTATTGATCATTCTGGTTTTTTTTTTTTTGAGGAAAGATCATTCTGGTATTGATACAGCATGTTTTAACTTGAGGAAAGATCATTGGGCTGTAATGTTATTGTTGTTGTTAGCGAATATAGGAATTACCCTGACAGCATTATAGCTTCCAGAAGGGCCAAGTCCAACAGGAGGAGGTCCTCCTCGGGAAAAGCTTCCGGTAGGGCCATAACCATGTACTGGTCTTGGCAGAGCTGGTTCTGCTTCAACACTGGCATCTTTCAGGCATCTTTCCCTTAGCCTAGAGGCTATTTCTCCCAGAGCATCCTTGGCAACTCCAAAACTTCCAGATATCTAAAAACGAATCTTTATCAGCACAAATGGGAGGGTTTCATAATCACAAGATAATCTAAATCAGACTAAATGAGCAGAATCAAAGAATAATCGCCATTATTAAAGATCCTGTATTACCTGTACTAGCTCCTCATCTTCAGCAGCACACTCAGGTTTTTCATCCTTGGAGTAAACACGTATATCTGCATGAGTTCTCCTTCTCATTTCATTGATAATTGTACCTCCTTGTCCAAGGAGGCATCCAACTTTATTAGAAGGGACAAGAAGTCTCGTAGTAATTACACCTTTATCAGAAACCTCACTTGCTTTATTTTGAAGCAAAAGAATAGCATCAATAGTTTGTGATCTTTGGTTTGCTAACGTCTGAAACAGAACAAATACCAGTCAAGATCCCAGACAGGTTATAGGCCTTACTGTCACATGCCTGCAAAGCGACTAAATGAAGAAACTGTACGGTACAATACTAGTCACATGGATAGGACCAACTAAATGAAGAAACTGTCGTGACAAGAAATATTATATAAAAGTATGGCCATTAGTTAATAATAGTAAATAAATAAATAATCTTCACCTCAAAAGCTGAGACACGAATTACACGTTCTTCTGATTGGCTAGTAAGATCTTCAGCGTGGATGCTTGTACCAGTCTCCTGCTGCAACTGTCTCACATTGATGCCTCCTTTTCCAATCACCCCACCAATCTTGCTGTCTGAGCACAAAATCTTCAGGGAGAATTCACCAGAAGGCTCCATACCAGGCCTAGGAAACCCATCATCATACCTGCCTGGAGGATATCCTGCATGGCGTTCATAGTCATCAATCCAAGGTGGAGGTGGCATGTGTGGAGAATGATGGCGTGGAGACCACATTGACCCATGGGCCAGGGGAAGGTTAGTCATAGGGCGACCGACAGGATGAAAGGCCTGGGCTCGTGAAGGCATGACATAATTCGGAGCTTTCTCCTTTCGTGGATTTTGATGTAGAAGGGTTGAAACTTCATAAAGGGCTCTCTTGACAACCGTAGGGTTCCCTTGTATCTGTTTACGGTCAAGAGGTGAAAAATATATTTACTAATTAGTAGATACTCTAAGACAACATTTTATATCTCCTAAATAATAGTCCCTTTGATATAAAATGAATTTAGGATTCTAAAGCTGTCTAGCCTGTCTTCTTATATAAGATAATTTTTGGCTCCACTGATCCAGTTAAATACATTACAAAAAAAAAAAGCAACTTCCACAGCCAAATATTTCCATGTTTCCAGCATCTACTAGTACACAATAGGCTTCACAACCCCTTGTGGAATAACCTAAGGGAGAAGGGAGAAAAACCCTGGGGAGCAAAGGAAGATAACTTTTGACGTCTCCTGACCTAACCACCAAGTTCTAAAATGTCTTGTATTGAAAGAAATAACTGAGTTCATACAGGGGA
>JAYMSF010000740.1:0-14174 GCA_036897335.1 Silene vulgaris | reverse complement strand
AATTGTTGGAATTAAGTATATAATCAACGGAGTAGGGTAATTCAATAGCAAATTCTGGAAACATTCGGAAGTAAATTTCATACTCTAATAGTCGATATTACATTTTACAATTAAGGGAGTGAATATTGGAAAAATTGAATTCGACTTACGGTTTCGTCGCGGAGCAGCATGGGTCTTGTAAATCAGACAACCACACCATGGTTTGAGTCGTTTAACGTAGACGTCACCACCGTGTACATGTCGTGTAATCTACACGTTTTGCTGGTGGTTGTGTTGTCTTTGGAACACGAACAAAGCGTGGCTGTGTCCAGTTTGGCTTTAGCTGCACGAAGTTGCCATTGATGTTGTTGTCATGTCCGTTGGAACTATTATGATGTGGTGTGATTGATTTTTGTTATGCCATCCTTGGATATCGATGTTGCGTGATCGCGGGCTGCAATGGTGTAATTTGATCTTGATATGATTATAGTTTGAGCCAAGTGTGTGACAGAAATGTATGTTGGGGTTTGATTGATCAGTAAATTTGTGATGATTCTTTGTTTATGATGAATTATTCACGATTATTACTCAATTTTTAGTTCAAATGCAAACCATAATTCTATGTCCTCTATGGTCCATACACATAAATCGTAAATTTGCCGGTGAAGATAGAAGATAAAAATTGAAGAAAGTGTGCGATCAAATCCGATTAATTTACCTCTGTTCTTGCTTGTGAATGTCTAGGTTCTAATTCGGGCGACACTTAGTAAAACACGGGCGACAAAAAGCAACTCCCAATTAAAAGACGGACTGACGGCCAATCTGTTTTCCAAATATATTGTCTTACAAGATCTTCTTATACAGTATATATATAATATCTTACCATTTTTCAAGAATTTAACGTCGTCTTCAAATTTTTAACCCTAACGAGTTTACATCCATGGACACTTCATATTCACCGCTGGAAAATCACAGCAAATGGGTAGAATTACCGTGCGATGTAATTCTGATAATTCTGAAGAAACTAGAGGTGTCAGTAATTCTGAAATCCGTTCAATTTGTGTGCAAATTGTGGTACAATTTGTGCAAAGAACCCTCCATATGGCGCACTCTTCGTATTCATGACATCGAACTACCGGAATTGGAGTTTGACGATGAGATCAAACGTCACAGTAAAATAAAAATGTTTTTCAATGCTGTTGATCGTTGCAGGGATGGTTTAATCGATCTCGATATCAGGGGTTTTTGCCCTCCGGACCTTTTTTCCTACGCTGTTTCTCGGTATGCTCGGTTTATTTTTTCGCGTTATGTGATGTGTACTTGCTAGTGCTGTATGAATGTGACCTTGAGATTATGTTTGTTGATTGTTAGATCGTCAAATTATTCGTTATCTTAAGAATTTTGAAGCGCGGAACATGAGATGAGACACAAAACGGGATAAACAGATGATCTATACTTCTGATTGTTATAATGAATCCTCCTTCATTACTGTACAACGAATCAACACTAGTTTTGGATAGAGCAATTCTACGATAAGACCGTCTTTTCATATGAGTACATCTAATTTTTCGTATTAACTCTGCTACTGATTGAATGTATTAAATTAGCTGACGAACTTTTTTCATACTTCAGATCGAGTCAACTTAAACGTCTCCGGCTTGCATGTTGCCGCGACATATCTTGTTTGGAGGAACTTGAAATCACTCTTTGCTATTTCGCTAAAGAAGAAACCGTCCGTATTATCGATTCGTGCCCGTCTCTCACAACTTTCCGATTGAATAAGTGGGGTTCAGGATATACATACCAAATATGTAATGCTGAGGCATTTGCAATTTCAAGAAGCATGCCCGAATTACGCCACCTTCAGCTTATTGGAAATCATATTTCATGTGATGGTCTAACAAGAATTCTCGACAAATGTCCGCTTCTTCAATCTCTTGATTTGCGTAAATGTTACCAATTGGATATTTCAAAAAATTTGCAAAAGAGATTACGGGAAAATATTAAAGATTTGCATCGCCCGAACGACTCCACTGCGGACTATAATCTATGTTACTTACTAGACTCGTTTATGCGTATGCGACATAGGTGTATATCCCGTATGCCCAAATGTTAGACTCAGGTGTTTTATACCTATAACCTACTTAAACGACCTGTATTCGTCGTGTTTGACAGTTATTCAGTATTCAATTATTCACAATGTAACTTTAAATCGTTCCCTTATTTGGCGTATTGTAGAGGGCTCTCTAGCCCACTATTCAACACACGGTCACAAGGTTGTCCTTGTATCGTTTGTTATACTTTAAACATGTATGCACCTACGATTTGGAAATAGATGCATATGGTAGCTCGACAAGGTAAACTAATCTTAGGACTAATACATGATTTTTCACTGGTGTTGATCTGAGCCTCACTCAGCAGCATCTTACTCGGTCACATCTTGAAAACCCGTTGTATGTTGTCAATTTTACGACTTGTACTCGTACGAGAAGTTTAACTACTTTAAATATCAACTTTAGAAAAGAAACGATTTTTTGCATGGTACGAATAATAAGGTAATCCCTTTAAACTCATTTGAGCCTTTGTTCTTAATCGTCATTGTCAAATATTTTGGCATAGGACGAGTATGAATGTGTGATACGAGTATGTTTGTACATGCATCTCACGGCCTAAGTTAGGGTGTTCTTTTCACATTACGTGAGCGAAATAATTAGTTAAAAAGCAACTCATAGTTAAGAAAACGTAAATTATTGACTCGGAAAAATAATTAGTTAAACAGCAAACGTAAATTATTGACTCGGGGGGTGGACAAGTCTCAACAGTTTCAATCACTCAAGAGTATTACACTCACAGATTACTGTTTTTTAGCTGCTAATCACTGATTATTAGGAGTATACCAAAAAACCGTCATCCATTCATATTTTCATGGTTAAGAAATGTTTCTTGCTTCTTTCTCTTGTTTGTTTCTCATACCTATCTCACTCTCTTGTACTCCATCCATTTATACTTGCATGGCTTCCTTCCTATCATCCATCTCTCATTTACCCCATCATTTCTCATCACTCCTGGGGTTAAAAAGGCGGTCTTTTTTAATGCCCATCAACTGTTCGACGAATTGTCTGAAAGAGTTTAGTGGGTTAATCACTGATCAAAGAAATGGGTTTGACTCCATTAGTGTGGTACTGTCGTCCTGTTGAAAATGGGGTTTGGGAAAGAAAGGGAGATACTGGGTTTGGAGCTTATGTACCCTGTCAAATAGGCATTGTCGTTTCGGTATCGAGTTTTGCTCTGATGATAGTGTGTGCTTACAGGATTTGGCTTACCTTGATGGGTAGTAAATGTAGGAGGTTTTGTTTGAGATCAAAGTGGTTTAATTATCTGCTAGCTGTTTTTGCTGCAGCTTTTGCTGTTGAGCCATTGGTTCGATTCTTACTAAATGTTTCGGTATTCGATTTGGATGGGGTACCTGAATTTGCTCCATTTGAGGTGACTTCTTACTTCCTGTACTGGTTCATGGAATTTTTTTGGTAGATAACAGAATCTTCTGGATGAAGTTATTTTATTTCTTTTGTTGTGTTTGCAATTTACTGACGGTGCAGCATGATTCTACTGGGCATTTATTTGTCGCTTTATCTGAAATGCTGATGTCTTCCTGCCTTACTGGGGATTGAGTTCTATATGGTCTATCCTGCGAAATGGAGTTTTGATTCATTCATTTTGTGTTTTGCCTGCGAACCATGTTATTAAAACTCATGTTGGAATCGTTCATTGCAGCTGGATTTCGGCCATTGCATTTGATACCCCGCCTCAATATGTCGTCTCAGACTCTCAGTAGCCTTCAAATTCTTGATAAGTCGTTGGTGCTGCTTATACCTGGCCAGGCAACTGGGTCATTTGGGTATGAGTCGGGTCAATTTGTGTCCGGGACATGTTTACGTTTGGGTCTAGTCATTTCGGATTTGGGTTGGTTTCAAGTGTGATTATCTATTCATTTTGGGGTAAGGGATTAGTCAATTTGGGAATCAGTGTATATTCGGATGCACTTGTTTGGGTACATATCGCTTTGGGTTGGAACAAGTTTGCCGGTGATTCACTGATATGGTTTCATGGCTGAGAATTTAAACCATGTTTAGGACACAATGTCAAAAGACTAAACTTAAATCTAATGATTGGGTAATTTGGGTTCCAGAAAAAATTCAATTCTAGTGTTTGCATTCTTCTTTCTTATTTGTTCTTTGTTGCCAGACTTTGCATGGGGCTTATGAATCTCAGTTGGTTGGTTCTTTGTGGTATAGGATGCTCGTTGTATTTGCATGCTCCCTCTCGTATTTTCGTGAAAGTCATTGTGGTGGAATATAATGATCAGCAGACTGGAATTTCTTATCGATAAGTGACCATATAGTATGAAATCAATGGGAAATCTGGAGCATCTAAAAGCTGCCTTTGCATGCTCTGTCGTATGCAAACACTAAAGTTTAGGATGTGAACTTTTTGTAAATTGTACTCATAAGGGTAAGGTAAAAAACAAAACAGCACATTTAGTATAACTAAAATGATCGTCAAACTAAGGCAATGTAATTGAATCTCACTATTTTTTCTCAATTCAAAATTTCATTTATTTTCTCATGCCTCTCTGCAGGTTGTTACACTGATAACAGAGGCACTTTCTTGGTCTCTGCTATTAGTTACGCTACTTTTGGAGACAAAGGTCTACATCCAAGAGTTTCAGTGGTACATTCGTTTTGGAGTTATTTATGATTTGGTGGGATATGCTGTTATGCTCAATCTTATGTTCTCCATGAAAGATATTTACAGCAGGTTGAGTTTTTTCTTCTGTTATTTCAATACTTCGCCCCATCTTGAAAAAATAGAATAAAATTGAAACTAACAACTGGGCGGAGGATGTCCATTGGGATGCTTTTTTGGTCTCCAGCCTCTCTCACCTGAAATGCGATAGTCAATATCTATCCATCCGTGCTTGAATGGTGACTGATCGAATTATTAAAGAAATACTTTTAAAAAACATCATGAATAGTGTCAAATCTGTTAGGAATTTGATCAACTAGTTTGGAGAGGTCCAATATCTAGAAAGAAAGAAAGCATCCATCAAATGATTTGTGGCTTTATAACGGATTTTTTTTTTGTACCAAGGTCTCTAGTAAATAGTAATGTAGCATTTAGCCATATATATACTTACCAGAAATCAGGGGATTTCTTTTTTTGTTTCTCTTTACCTCCCTGAATTTTATGTTGAATTTGTGATACTACTAATCAATGGCTTAATATTTTACTCTTTAAACAGGAACATACTATATTTATGCTTCGGCATTGTCTTCTGCAAGGTTTGTAGATGGCCTCCCTCCTTATTCGATGCTTTTATCCCAGCTTCTTAAGTAGGGTCTTTTTTCTATTCTGTATTTAATATAATCTTCTCTCATTCATTATGTTTGTTGTTAACTTCTGCTATGGACCTTGTATTAGAATAATCATGAAAGAGGGGTAGCTCATGGCAGTTTCTCTTATAGCCTGTTAAAATTGACGCTATGTAGATGACAGACTCTGAGGAGCTCCTTAACATACTCGAAATGCAGAATTGGGTTGAACCCTATAGGGTTACTTGCTCAATTAGCTTTCTTATGAATGGTTGCCACTGTGAAAGCTACCACTAAGGAGCAAGCATGAGAACATGTTGCTTCAAAGTGTGAGCCTTGACTTGGCATACACTATTGACTATCGTAATTCATAAGAGCAATAAGTCCTGATAGGGCTGGCTTATCTGTAGGACGTACTAGTTATATGGAGCTGCTTGTGAACAGTGTCATCTCAAAGATAGTACCTACGTGGCTCCAAAGGCTACTCATTATGATTAGCTATTCATGCAATCATATCTTCTTTGACGGCTGATTTTTTTGTTGTAGGTTGTTTTTGGAATCCTTCTTGTTCTTCATGTTCCACGTTTCGATCTTTTCCCTTCCAATACACTAGTCAATGCCCAAGATTCTGATGATGTTGCTTATGAAGAACTCCTATCCGGAGAACACATATGTCCCGAGAGATATGTAAGCCTGATCTCTAGTAAGTGCGATTGATTGAATGATTATTTCTCTTTCAAGCAAAAAGGGTTGAGATGACATACAATAGAAGTATCTGCTCGAGTCTTCATCTTAACCTGTTCATTTGCCATAGAGAAATTACACTTCCAGTAATCTACAAACATTCAGTCTAATTCAAGAGATTGTGGGCCATTGTCCATGCAGTTTTTTGCTCAATTGATGATATCTTGAATATTCGATTTGAGTAACAGAAAACTAATTCCTAAGATATTGTTAACGGTTTCACGTGTGGTTCTTTGCTAGGAGTATTCTATGGTTGGATGACCCCGCTGCTGGAGAAAGGGTATCAAAGACCCATCTCCGAAAAGGATGTGTGGAAGCTGGATACTTGGGACCAGAGCGAAACACTCATAAATAGGTTTACACCTTTATCTCACATTTGTTCTCCGTGTTGTGTTTCTATTTCTTTCCTTTCCATTGATACCTACCATATTGATATCTAAATCTTGGGCAGAGGCGCCATCCCTCATGGATGAATGCCGTTATATCATTTTTTCTAATACTAGTCGTGCTTCATTTGTTTCCCTGCAAGGTTCAACAAGAATTGGGCTGAAGAATCCCAAAGGTCCAATCCATGGCTTCTAAGAGCTCTAAATAGGAGTTTTGGCAAAATGTATGTTCCACTTTGCTTCTTTAATATTTGATATTGTATTTAAGTCTTTTGACCTTTTTAATTAACAAGTGTTAATTACACTAAATTTTACAGGTTTTGGCTTGGTGGCTTGTTTAAGGTAAAATATATCTAGCTGTAACAACTGCATTTGAAGGGTATTGTAATAAATGGAAGCTTATGTGCTTTTTCCTTGCAACCCTTGGGTTTGGGGGGATGGGGCCTTTAGGGAAAGTATCTTGTGCCCTTCAAATAATATTACCTTCATCGCAAAATTATTGTCCCCATTTAACTTTAGAGAATTAGAGGTCAATTAATGTCGTGTCAACTTTGATCAGTAAACTCTCTAAACATATGATAAGGTAAAACTTGTCATGTTTGACTTATCAAAACAACTATTTCTTAAAAGTTGTAACTATTGTATATTAGAGAAAATATCGTCACATTCGACAAGGATTGACCTCTAAGGTCAAAATGGGATAATATAGACAAGATGTACGAAATATGGGAGTAGTCTTGATGCTCTTTCCGTGATACCAAGACCAGCGCTGTCTCCATTTTAGCTATTAAAATAAATTGATTATCAAAGGAAGGGTCTTTTCATTGTATTACGAAAAACACAGTAGCCCTTTTATGAATTTAACTTTGCACTTTAATAGGGTTTGTCTAATTGGTCTCTTGTCTACCACATTGTAGATTGGTTATGATCTTTCGCAGTTCATTGCCCCAGTTCTCCTTGACCATCTGTTACAGGTTAGCTCTTTGTGAAATCTGTACACCATGTCAGTTAAATGTTGTCATTGGAATTGCAATAGTTAAGTCCATAGTTTTTTTTTTTCTTTTAGTATATCTAGCGTTCATGGGTGAACTTGTAACCATCGTTTCACCCTCTTCAGTCTCTGCAAGAAGATCAAGTTTGGCTTGGTCATGTATACGCCTTCCTAATCTTTATTGGTGTGGTATGACTCTTCCTCTAAGTTTCAATGTAAGTTTTGTATGCTATTGATGGCTATACAGATTATGTTCAGTTATTCACTAATCACTTCATCTCTTTACGTCTTGTAATTGAATGTGCTTATGATTCCAAATGTTTTAATGAAATAAAAATGGCACTGTTTGTTAGAATATCTGCTGCTATATTTTTTTTTTTTTTTTTGAGAAGTAAGATATAGTATTAATCAAGAGAAGCCAAGGGGGTGACACCAATGTACAAAGATATCAGAGAGGTGGCGGCCCGCTACAAAAAGACTATTAATTGTGATGGTATACATATCGAAATGCTTAATATTATCAATTGTTCTTGAAAAATAATTTTTGTAGTTAATTTACTGATATGTTTTCACCGTGAAAGCTTAAATGGATTCTTTCTATTTTTCCGAACAAAGCCTGAAATATCATATCTTCTGTGTTGAAGAACGTGTTTTACTATTTAGTTTTGACTCCTGCTTCTCAAGCTATAATATTTGCATCTTTTGTAGCTGTTACTGACTTCCTTATCCTGTTTGTCCAGTCACTCTGTGTACTCTGTGAAGCTCAGTATTTTCAGAATGTTATGCGAGTTGGTTTCAGGCTGAGATCTACATTGGTAATTTCATTAGCCATCCTATAGCTTTAAATTTTGTTTGATGCTCTATTTAGTGTCTGAAACCTATATGATTCCAAATGATTAGTAGATATTCCGGAAAACATTTCAGTTTTCACATCTCTTTTCAGATTTTATTTTCTAATATACGTGAATATATGACCTAGATTTTATTTTATTCCAAATGATTAGTGTCTGCATTCCATTTTTTTAATTTTTTCACAAGTACTACTGTACCAGTAATGTCAATTATACGACATCGAGGGGTGTTGCCCCTTATACACATGCTTTTCTGAATATATGACATTTTAAAACAACTAATATTGCATGAAACTGTCTTGTTGTGTGAGACCACTCAAGTCACTCGTCTTTAGTTCAAAAGTAACATATCTGAACTTGAAAAGTTTCTTTACCTTTAGTAGGATTACTATTGTGGTTTGGAGATGTCAATTTAAGTTTCATACAAGTATTTGTACCTTTACAATGACAATAGCGTGGTTTTAATTACCGTTTACAATGAGGATTGAATCTAAGGCCTTGTTTGGATTGATGGAATTTTAAGGGAGGGGAGGGAGATGAAGGGATACAAGATCCCTTGTTTGTATAGCAAAAAGCGTAGGAGAGGAATGGAGGAGGAGGGAAATGTAGGGATCCATTTTCCCTGCTCCAAGGGAAATCAAAATCCCTCCAACAAAAGATGGTTGTGGAGGGAAATTGTATCCAAACATGCCTACATCATTCCCCCTTCCCTCTCCCATTCCATCCTAAATTTGTATCCAAACACACCTTAACATTTCATTGGATTTAGAATATGGTTACGAAGGTTAAAGGTGCTTCTGACATAGCTATTGTTTTAAATTGCAGGTAGCTGCTATATTTCGCAAAATACTACGACTAACACATGATAGCCAATTGAGATTTCCTTCTGGAAAGATAACAAACATGATCTCCACGGATGCTAATGCGCTTCAGGCATGTATATTTTGGTATAGGAATTTTACATCATTAATAGTTCATGGTCCGCAATATGGCTTATTGAAGGCCTGTATGGTAATTCTTTTCCTAACTAGGTACCGCTTTAAAAATAACCGGCGCTTACTATAATCTCGTATAAGAGATGTATACCTAAGGAAACCTAATTGAGGTTACGGTGATGAACAATTAAAAACAAGGAATATAGACGGATGCTTATGCCTTCATAACTGTATCATACGCCCTTCTTTTCACTCAATTACCTACGTTTCTTTTCCGGAACTTCTCCCGTTCCTTACATTTTTTTTTGGTAAGCTTTTGCGTGTTCAAATCGAAAAAAACTTAAAAACATTTCTTTCTCAATAGAAACCAATTCTAACCAAAATCTAAAGAATTCCATGAGATGAATGGAGTAAATTTTTGGCAATGATATCGAGAAAAGACAACATTAGCGAAAGTTCTTTTGTGCAGCAAATCTGTCGACAACTTCATAATTTATGGTCTGCTCCATTTCGAATCACTCTTGCTATGGCTTTACTCTACCAACAACTCGGAGTTGCTTCTCTATTAGGTTCACTTATGCTTCTTTGTATGTTCCCTATACAAGTAAGTCGCTCTATACTTTTGTCTTTCATTCCAGATAATAAATGTGTTCCTTTAATCTTATCTCTACTTTGTTGAAACAAGAAAAGCTTGTAGGCCTGTACTGATAGATGTATATCTACCACACTTCATTCTGTTAAAATAGTACCTAAAGACTGTAGCATATCAAAATTAAAGACACCTAAGATCAACATTAGGATGAATATAAAAGGACAATATTATGTCATGGAAGCTGACTACCTGCAAGGTGCTGGGATTTACATCAAATTTTCTGCCATAGCTGATCACTACTTCACCTTTTATAGAAGTAATAGAGTTTTTGCTGTTCCTTACGTGCTCTTCTTCAAATTAAGGGTAGTACATATAATCAGTGTGTAAATATACCAGCCTAAAGATCTACTGGATGTCAGACTAGTTAGCTGGGGCAGAGTGTCTTAGCATACTCCATTTCATTCTGATCATGGTATCTAAATTCAGGTCGTGATACCATATTAGGTCTGATGCCTGATTAAGGGGTCTCAACTGAAATCGATATCTAATAACATGCTTCTGATGGCCTAGTTGCGTGAAATTATAATATAGCCAACCTTTTATTTAGCTTAACTTGTTTGGCTAATTTTGTTTGCAGACACTTGTGATCAACAGAATGAAGAAACTCTCCTCAGAGGGATTGGTTCGCACTGACAAGAGGGTTGGTCTCATGAATGAGATTTTGTCTGCAATGGATATTGTGAAGTAATTTTCAGTCAGAGCAGAACATTTAATTTAAAATTAATCAACACTTGAAGTTATTATTATGTTTTGATGGATTGGTTAAGAAAATTGATGCTATGCTCGGTTAGATTCTGATATTCAGTTTCAAATCATGTAGATTCTATGCTTGGGAGGATAGTTTCCAATCAAAAGTTCAGTGGATGAGGGCTGATGAACTGTCATGGCTCCGCAAATCCCAAGCACTTGGAGCTGTATGGCAAACACTCTATCCAAAATAGACTAAAATCTTGACTTTTTTTGCTAGTGCTTATGCGCAAAATTATTCGAGAACTTGTTTTCTGTTAGTAGTGGTATGGCAAGTCCTCTGGGTCCTTCAAAGCAATGCCTACATATTTACACCATATTTCTGAGCTACAGATTTTGTAGATTATACTAGCTAAAATTCTTCAAAGTTAGGAGTCATTCCATATGATGAGACGAAAGTTATTTGATGACCACTTGATAAATTAGGGGCTGTCGGACGATAAAACTTGGAAACTGCTATTCTTCATTAAGTAAATGTGTAGTGCCTTTCAAATATGTTAAGGTTTGTAGAGCCGTGCTTCAAATATATTTCCAACATACCATTTTCTTAAACATTTAAAATAGGTACTCTGGGTGCTGTTTATCTTTTAAGAAAGAGCTTTGCTTTCCTGATATCTTCTTGTGGCTTCAATGCAGCTAAACAATTTCATATTAAACAGTATTCCAGCGGTGGTTGCGGTTGTCTCTTTTGGAATGTTCACTTTTCTTGGTGGGAATCTAACACCAGCAAGAGCTTTCACGTCTCTTTCATTATTTACCCTTTTACGACAGCCTCTTACCATGTTGCCAAGCTTTATAACTCAGGTGCTGCCTCATTTTATTTTGAAGGAGCTATTTGTTTAGGCTATGTCGATGAATCCTAGCAGGAACAAATTTCACCCCCTCTTATTTTTTGTAGTTCACTTCTAGATAACTCTTGCTACCTCTTTTTTGAACTATAGTTTCCTTTTTATGAGTTTTGTTGTAGCTAAATACTCCCTCTTTTCCATTGTGTTCCTCTCATTTGTGTTGGGCATAAGTCATGAGAAATACATTATTTAAATGCAAAAAACTTGCAAATGGGGTTTAATTGAAATAAGAGCTTTATTGGTTTAAGGCAGTCATATTGCCAAAGAAAACCATTTGAGAACTTACAACCACAGTGATGATCTGACTCGATAATGACCCAACCCGAATCCGATTCAACCCGAAAGGGTATTTTGACCCGATATGACTCTACCTCCTGCGTTGTTCCAACCTAAACTCGAATTGACTGACTCTATTGCCACCTCTAGATGGTGATGTGATGTTGATGAAATTGGTGGTCGATCGGGGTGGAGCAAGAACTCAAAGAAGGAATGTTGACTGATGCGGGGAGAATGGAAGGAGGGAGGGTTGGCTCGTGTCATCATGATAAATTAATGATGGGTTTTATAATGGCGTTTCTCATCATTATGTTTTTTTCACGAGGATATTTTTTGTCATTTTTCAACAAGACTTGCTTTTAAATAGGAACGAAACAGAATTTGAGGAACAATAAGAAATGTCCCAAAAAGTAATTTGGGAGGAACATTGTGAAATGGAGGGAGGAGTATTTATGTACTGTGTTATTGATGAAAAGTTGCTTTCTGTTAACAGGTTGTAAACGCGAATGTATCATTACAGCGAATGGAAGAACTATTGTTGGCTGAAGAGAGACCTATAATGGCCAACTTATCTCCCGAGCCTGGGCTTCCAGCCATCTCAATTGAAAATGGTTATTTCTCGTGGGATTCTAAGGTTAATTTTCAGTCTTACTTTAAGGCCTTGTTTGGATAGCAAAATAGGAGGGAAAGAGAGGGGAGGGGATAAAGGGAAAGGAAAGGGAAGGAAGAGAAGGGGAGAGGGACTGGAGTATTGGTTTTTGGATACAATTTCTCTCAAAATATTTCCTATGGTGCAGGGATTTTCATTTGCCTTGAAAATGGTTATGAGAAACCTTGTCCAAAATTTGTCATTGACCTTGAAGGGCTTGAAAATTCATTAATTCGTTCACGTCATATGCACCTGATAACTTGAAAACTCATTTACAATTATTCTTCACGAAACTTCCCTTTTTCACTTCTTGCACCAGATCCAAGACTTGACTACTTGTTGATAATTGTAACTTTATTTGATGCCGGGGCTTATCTTTAATGTAAATAAATTTGTATCATCTAGGAAAACTAGAATACAGATGAGGCAAAAAGTAACATTCGTTTCACATGAACATTGATGTTTCTTTCCATGTGGAATTTGTTTATTCACAATTACTTCATTGCACAGAAACCTACTCTATCAAATATCAACCTGAGCATATCAGCCGGCAGTTTGGTAGCTGTTGTCGGAAGTACTGGTGAAGGGAAAACATCACTGATATCAGCAATGCTTGGAGAGCTCCCACCTCTTACCAACACTAGTGTTGTTATCAGAGGAACTGTCGCCTATGTTCCTCAAATCTCGTGGATTTTTAACGCCACTGTGAGTTCAGGGTGCCTTTTCCGTATTTATCAAGTCATATTATTTGCAGAGTTTCTATTTAAATTTGATACTTTTACTGTTTATATCACACAAATCAATGACCCAACTTGGGAAAGTATGTTACACCAATTCATATTACCTCGAGTTTATGTGTCCGACACTCTATACACCAACATGGGTATGACACTTCACACTTGGACGCTTTAAATTAAGCTAAAAGATCTTAATTTTCAACAAATAGCTGGGTCCAGTGACACGCACCTGTGTTGGATACTTCTTACCGAGTCAGAGTAACATAGAAGTCGGTGGATATATTCCAGGCTCTTTGACTTAGCTTGCAATTGGCCTTTGATTGTCTGTTCTGACTTTTGTATTTTAGGTTCGTGATAACATATTATTTGGGCTAGAGTTTGATTCTAGAAGATATTTGGAGGCCATTGAAGTAACTGCATTGCAGCTGGACCTTCAGTCACTTCCAGTAAGATTGATGGAGAACAATTTCTGCTTTAATATCTGGATTATATGTTCGTGATTGTTCTACTACACCCTCTTGATGTCAGGGGAAGGATCTAACTGAGATAGGTGAAAGAGGAGTCAACATCAGTGGTGGGCAGAAGCAAAGAGTGTCGATGGCCAGAGCTGTGTATTCAAACTCCGATGTGTACTTATTTGATGATCCTTTAAGTGCTCTTGATGCCCATGTTGCTCAACAGGTTAATGTTGATCACCCTCTTTTTTGTTTTTCTTCTGAAAAATATCATACGGAGTATGAAAAGAGAAACTGATGGTGTTTGAGTCTCTTTGGGGAGAAATACTCAAAGGACTGTTTCTAGATTCATAATGTTGGTGAATTTTACATCTCTTGAAGTTCCTTTACTTTGTTAAACCTGTGAGGCATGAACTAAGATTTATTTATGTTCCCCCATATCTTTTCAACATGTCAGCTCTCTCCTCTACTAATTTCTCTGTTGTGCTTGCTCCATAGTCCGTCCTGCTACTCAAGCTGTTTTTTTTTTTTTTTTCCTTTATTTGTCAGTAT
>JAYMSF010000739.1:0-14182 GCA_036897335.1 Silene vulgaris | reverse complement strand
TTTTTATTTCCAGAAGTCTCTATTTTTCTTATAACTTAAAACTTTTTTCTGGCTTCCTATAGTTTTGGAACACGAGTACAAGGGCATGTTTTAGGATTAGATTTCTGTAAAGTTATCCCTTTACAGAAGTTTACTTTTAAAGTTGAAGAATATGTTTGTCCATGTATCATTGTGCTACAGTTGGACAAACATGCTAAGAACTGGGTTTTTGTTTTGGTAGCATTCAGTAGTCTCCTTAAGTTTGTAGGGAATTCGGTTCGATTTGTGCCGAGCCATTATGATGTTAAAATTATTAATATTTTTGGTGGTCGCGAAATTGGTTGTGGAAAATGGGTTGTTACATGCAGCTGATGTTGATGCTAATTCTTCAAGAAGACCTAAAGAAGTGAACATTGGGGCAATTTTCGCGTTCAATTCTACAATTGGGAAAGTTGCAAAAGTTGCAATACAAGCAGCTGTGGATGATGTAAATGCCTCCCCTTTAGTTCTTAATGGAACAAAGATTAACATCACAATGCAAGATAGCAATAACAATGGTTTTCTCGGAATTGTCGAGGGTAAGCATCTCCCACTCAGTGTACTTTATTTGGTACTCTATACGTCCCAGCCATTAGTTTACGTTTGAATGTGAATTGGTTTTTATGTAAACACTTGCAAATGGGTTATAGAGTCCAATACTCGGTTTCTAATAGGAAACGTAAACTATTGGTTAGGATGGATGAAAATGGAATTCAGTAACTATACTATCTTTAATTCTTGTATGTTTTAATCCTAATTTTACAGCTCTGTCCTTCATGGAGAAAAATGCAGTGGCAATCATAGGTCCACAATCATCTGTCATAGCTCATGTAGTTTCTTATCTGGCCAAGGGACTACAGGTCCCATTGCTCTCATTTGCAGCCACAGACCCATCCCTTTCCTCCCTTGAGTATCCTTACTTCGTTCGGACAACCCAAAATGATGTTTTCCAAATGGCTGCTATAGCCGACATTGTGGTTTACTTTGGATGGAAGAAAGTGACTGCAATCTATAATGATGATGATTTTGGAAGGAATGGCATTGCCGCTTTAGAAGATAAGTTAGCGGGGAAGCAATGTACAATAAGCTATAAAGCACCTATGAATCCTGAACCAAGTGGAGAAGACATAAGGCAGGTGTTATATCAGGTTGCTTTCCAGGAATCTAGAATAATTGTTCTACATACTTACACTAGTTATGGCCTAAAGGTGCTTGAGGTGGCTCGTTCTCTACATATGTTGGATAGTGGCTATGTTTGGATTGCTACTGATTGGCTTACTGACATCTTAGATACAGATTCACCACTTTCTTCCAGCTCACGGAGTGATGTTCAAGGGTTACTTACCTTGCGTTTTCACACTCCCGAGTCAAAGGTGAAGAAACAATTCATGGGTCGATGGAGTAATTTGATTAGAAGGGAGAACACAGATGTGTTGTTTGGATTGAACACATACGGTCTATACGCCTATGATTCAGTTTGGATTCTTGCCCATGCCTTAAATGAATATTTTAGCCAAGGAGGAAGCATATCATTCTCAAATAGTTCTATGATAAAGCAGTTTAAAGACAGCAACTTGCACCTTGATGCAATGAAGGTCTTCAATGGAGGGGAGCTTCTTCTCTCCAATGTACGACGAGTAAAACTGACAGGACTGACTGGCAATATTCAGTATGACTCTGATAGGAATCTGATCAATCCTTCTTATGACATTGTCAATGTTGTAGGGACTGGTCATATTAATATTGGGTATTGGACTAACTCTTCTGGTTTATCAGTTCAGCCACCAGAAGCTTTATTCTCCACTCTGCTCAACCAAACAAGTTTTAGGCAGCAGTTGTACAGTGTAATTTGGCCGGGACAAACTGCAGAGAAGCCTCGTGGATGGGTTTATCCCATAAATGGAAAGCGTCTAAAGATTGGAGTCCCTAATCGAGTTGATTACAATGAAATTATTTCATATTCTGAAAAAACAAATTCATTCACTGGATATTGCATTGACATTTTCACTGCTGCTGTCAATTTGCTTCCATATGCTCTTCCCTATAAGTTGTTGCCATTTGGGAACGGAACAGATAACCCAAACATCAATGAGCTGATTGACAAATTGAGTGCAGGAGTAAGTGTTGAATTAATAAATTCGGTAACCTTGTTTTTTAATGCATGAATTACACCTTCAAGTAGACTTGGGAACGGGTCGTTTGTGTCAGTCACCATCCAATTAGTTTATACATGCACTTTGATCATGGTCAGGCTATTTTGGTTACATGGTTAGTTTGGGTGAAGTCATTTTGGGTTGAGTGGGAAGATGTCAGGGTATTCAGTTTTTGAGTCAAGTCATTTCAAATTGTGAATTAAGTTTCGGTCATTTGCTGTGACATAAACTTAGTGTGATTTCAAATGTCATTTTAGGTCAATAAAGTCATTTCAGATTGAGTCATTTTTGGTTTAGGTCCAACAAAATTTTGGGTCAGTTATGGGTCAGGTTGATTTGGGTTTACTTTTGGGGTTATTCTGTTCTGGGTGGGTCATTTGGGACGGTCCAGTTGTGCTAGGTCTACCTTCAACTCTTCAGTAACCTTATTCATTGTTTCGCTGTAGGTTTTCGATGCTGTAATTGGTGATATTTCTATTACCACCGATAGAACAAGGAAAGCAGATTTTACACAGCCATACAGGGAGTCAGGTTTAGTAGTTGTAGCCCGGGTGCAGAGGAAGGACAGTAATGCATGGGCCTTTCTGAGGCCGTTCACTCCAACGATGTGGTGTACAACATTTGTATTTTTCATTGTCGTGGGATGTGTTGTTTGGATTCTGGAACATCGGATTAATGATGAATTCCGAGGCCCACCCAGGCAGCAAGTTATAACAATGTTATGGTAAGTGTTCATAGCATCTTTAGTAACTTTATTCTAAGGGCGAAGCTAATGCTGGTTGTTACATGCTTTAAATTGCAGGTTCAGCCTTTCAACCTGGTTCTTTGCTCACAGTAAGTTCTTTCAGTTCCATCAATTATGCTTCTATACAGTATCCACAAGCGTATTAGACTAATAGTGTCCCCCAGAATCAGGTCACTGTGCTGCCATTAGGTTGTATTAGGTTAGGGTCATTTTTGGTTCGGTAGTTACGTGTCGAGATCATTAAGGGTTATGATGCATGTATTTATCCCATTTTATGCAGGGGAAAGTACTATGAGCACACTTGGGCGTTTTGTACTCATCATATGGCTCTTTGTTGTCCTAATAATTAATTCAAGCTACACAGCAAGTCTAACCTCCATACTGACAGTTCAACAACTCTCTTCACCTATAAAAGGAATACAAAGTCTAGTTCAGAGCAACGATCGTATAGGATACCGTGAAGGCTCATTTGTTTACGATTATTTGCATAAGGAGCTCGGGGTTGCTGCTTCTCGTCTGGTTGCTCTTAAGTCTGAAAATGAGAGTGCTGAGTCACTGAGAAAGGGTCCTGAAAATGGTGGGGTTGCTGCAATAGTTGACAAAAAGGCGTACATGGAGCTCTTCCTCTCAACAAGATGTGATTTCACTATTGTGGGACAAGAGTTCACCAAAAACGGCTGGGGATTCGTAAGTATCTTTCCAGTGATAAGAGCAGACAAGCAGTCCAAAGCTTATACTATATAGTAACGGGTTACTTCTGTTAGTCATGCTCTGCAAATCTCTATTCCACAGGGAAGCTACATAATTTATATTAGAACATGGAAATTTGATATGGAGTACTACTTGAGTCTGTAGTCCTTTTATATAGGGCATATGTGCTTATTGATCGTTTTCACCTGACAAACGGGTCATACGATTCATTTGAAGTCGGTCGTTTTTGGGCAATGGTTATGAGTCAAGGTTATCAGGTCTGAATCTGTTCATCACCCGTAAGGCCGTAAGGTTAATGTCGAATTTGGTGGAAACAAATTTACTGTAATTCCTAATTATACAGATCAACCATAGTGAGTCATTTCGGTTCACTTTGAATTGAGACATTTTTGGGTTGGGTGGTGCAGTGGTGTTTGATCATGTCATATCTTAGGTAGCCTACATCAGTGAGTTCAGTTTTGGTCTAGTTCAGGTTCGATTAGGGTGGCTACTTGTTGGGCCACATGGAGCTCAAGCAGCTAATGAGCCATCTACGATTCTTCTTGATATTATCCAGTACAGATGTAACTTTTGTTTCTGTGAATATGCAGGCATTTCCAAGGGACTCACAGTTAGCAGCAGACATGTCGACAGCGATACTGACCTTATCGGAGAATGGTGATTTACAAAGGATCAGTGACAAGTGGCTTCAGAAGAGTGCTTGCAGCTCACAGGATACCCAGCTAGCAGTAGACAAGCTACAACTCGAAAGCTTCTGGGGTCTTTACCTAATCATTGGCATAGCTTGCCTGCTCGCGCTAATTCTGTATTTCGGACTAATGGTGAAACAGTTCATGCGTCATTACCCGATCGAGGGTGAAGAGCCGAATGGACTTGCAACACAATCTTCACGCCTTCAAACATTCCTTGCTTTTGTTGATGAAAAAGAAGAGGAAATCAAAAGGCGGTTTAAGAAAAGGCAAATCGAGGGGGGTTCCACCAGGTCTAGCACTGCTACAGATCCATCAAATAGAAGCCTGCCAAATTTCCCATTAAATAGCTCTAGGATTGATCAAATGGAGTTCCATCCAGCTTGAAGCGCATTGGCCGGGAGGAATATAGATAGCATGAGAGGAGTCTGGTCATGATGATATATAATCAAGATTGTGAAACTGTTTCTTGAGCTGGTATCAGCCACTGGCGCAAAGACCGAGATCAGCACACATTAGCAACGTATCGGATCAAAAATTGATATTGAAAGTATCAAGATCCTAGGGAAAAACTGCACATACATCCTCTATTTGCAATGTAATACTTCATCATACAACATTATATACATTTTTAATTGGAATAGGAAGAAGTCCTATACAGAAGTTGGCATACAGTTTCTGTGTGTGCATAAATAGAGAAACAATGCTGAAAGTTACCAACTGTCCAACAAATTGTTATCTCCATTTAGTAATGGGTGAATTGGGGGAGAAACGTTGTCGTCGACGATATTTGTGGTTAGGAGTGGTCGGATGACGGTGGCAGTGGCGGTAGTGGTAGTCAGGGCCCTTTTGTTTACCAAACAATCACATAAAAGTATTTGATAACCACATTTAACAAGGGTTAGTTACGTAAAAACTTTATAACAAACTGTTCATTAAATATAACCGTCTCTTGTAAGACGTTTTGTAAAACCGTCTTTTGTTTACCTAAATAATCACATAAAAGTACTTGCTAACCACCTTTAGTAAGGGAAGTTACGTAAAAGTTCATAGCGTTTATCTAAAACCGCATTATTTTTTTTTTTTTTTTTGGTGCGAACATTATACAAGTATTTGTATTCCCTAATTAGTTTTGGGTCAACCTCGAGCCGAGCTTTGACTGAACTAAATCCGAGTACCCCTATCAAAATTGACCCACTTCACCTTGACAGTTAAACACAAACTTCCCCATGTCCTCTGGTAAACCTAATTTGGCAAGCTCAATTTACTCCGATCCTGCACAATGGCAGTAGATTTCAATCAGAACGAACAAAACCTAATTATGATTACCCTGTTCAATTGAAACGGACTAATAATAATTGCAACAGCTTATGCATCACTCTAACAAGAAATTAGGGTTCATCAATTGATATGTAATGGAAATTCCATATTTCTTTGATTTTAGATTATGATGCAATTCGCCTTACCCCGCAATTTGCAGGAGCCATTGAGGCGGTGGGGTAATGTCGTAGAGTGATATGACGCAGTTATGTCATCAATTGTCACGAGTATCACCACTCGGGACTTTACCAGCTAAGTTAGCGGACATATGCGAAATCAGCGCTTCCTTAGGTGTTACCTCAATTATGAATGGATTATTGCTTCACGTTTTTCCTTAGTCAACTGTTGATACGGAGTACAATATAATCTCATCCAGCGAAATACACCTGTGATTTTAAGGGAGACTTGGTATATTTTCTACATTTTTTTTTTAAATTATGCTGATATGATGTTTAATAATTTTATTGTATCTCACAAATCACAATCTTATAAAATATATAGCTCATTTCTGTTATGTTTACTGATTTCGTGATCAATTATTCCCTTGACTTTCTTCGCCACGTTTTCGAGTTATTCTCTTCTGGTTTTTTATATTTGGAATTGCATTGTATATATATTAAGCTTCAGAAATGTTAGTTTTGCAGAATAATTGGAAAAATTCTTTTCTTTCAGTTTGACAGTAGTCACATTTTTATGTTATTTCATTATCTGCATCCTCTCTGCATGTCTTGTTTATCTGTACAGTTGTAGGATATGTTCATGCATGCATCATTTTCGCTATAATCTGCTAAAATTTCAAAACTGCAGCTAGTAGTTGGGGTTTCAGTAGTTTCCTTGAGTTTGTAGGGAGTTCGGCTCGATTTGGGCTGGTTTATTATGATGTTGAAATTACTGATCTTTTTGGTGTTTGCGGAATTGGTTGTGGAAAATGGGTTGTTACATGCAGCAGATGGTGATACTAATTCTTCAGCAAGACCTACAGAAGTAAACTTTGGGGCGCTTTTCCCGTTCACTACCACAATTGGTAAAGTTGCAAAAGTTGCTATACAAGCAGCTGTGGATGATGTAAATGCCGACCCTTCTGTGCTTCATGGAACAAAGCTTAATGTCACGGTGCAAGATACCTTTTTCAATGGTTTTGTCGGAATTGTTGAGGGTAAGTATCTCCCATCCACCTTTTATTCACAATAGGCTTGCTTGAAATCGGGATAATTGATATGGGAATGGTGGAGGGAAATACATAGGAGTAATGAGTAATAGTTCTCCGCCACCCCGTCATTTTTCCTTCACCACTCATTTATCTTCCCTTCCCTTCAACCCTATCATAGTATCATTCCCTTCCTTTTCTCCGTTATTTTGACCTCCATTATCCTTGTATTAATTATCCCCGATCCCATGTGAGCCCAAAATCTTATAAGAGACTGTTTACAGGTGAGATCAACCGATTATATATAATATTCTATGAGGATTACAGGGGATTTTGAGTTGGTCTCAAGCAAGATTGTCTCGTGCAAGACTTATGGTTCCTTATTTGATAATCTCTTTAACTCTTGTAAGTTTCCATCTCAGTTTGACTTTTTTTTATTGCTTTCATCTTACAGCAATGCAATGCTTGGAGAAAAACGTAGTGGCGATTGTGGGTCCAACGTCATCTATGATAGCTCATGTAGTTGCTAATATGGCGAAGGGACTTCAAGTCCCATTGCTCTCCTTTGCAGCCACAGACCCGACCCTGTCCACCCTTGAGTATCCTTTCTTTGTCAGGACAGGCCAAAATGATTATTTCCAAATGGCTGCTATAGCGGACATTGTGGACTACTTTGGATGGAGGAAAGTGACTGCAATCTATAACGACGATGATTTTGGGAGGAATGGTATTGCTGTTTTAGAAGATATGTTGTCAAAGACGCAGTCTACAATTAGCTATAAAGCAGCTATGAACCCCGAACCAACTATAGAAGACATGAAGCAGGCGCTGTCTATGGCCGACTTACAGGAATCTAGAATAATTATTCTTCATACTTATACTACTTATGGCCTAAAGGTGCTTGAGGTGGCTCGCTCTCTTCATATGTTGGATAGTGGCTATGTTTGGATCGCTACAGATTGGCTCACTGATATCATAGACACAGATTCACCTCTTTCTCCTAGTTCACTGAGTGATGTTCAAGGGCTACTTACCTTGCGTTTGCACACTCCTCAATCAGATCTCAAAAAAAAATTCATGGCCCGGTGGAGCAATTTGGTTCGAAAAGCGAATGTAAATGACTCATTCGGATTGAACATCTATGGGCTATACGCTTATGATACAGTTTGGGTACTAGCACACGCCTTAGATGAATTTTTCAGTCAAGGGGGAAACATATCATTCTCAAATAGTTCTGTGTTAAGCCAGCTGAAAGACAGTAACTTGCACTTTGATGTAATGAAGGTCTTCGATGGAGGACCACGTCTCCTCTCAAATGTACGTGGAATAAAAATGAAAGGGGTAACTGGCGACATTCAATTTGATTCTGATAGGAATCTGATCAACCCTGCTTATGATATTGTCAATGTAGTAGGGAGTGGTCATATTACTATAGGATATTGGTCTAACTCTTCTGGTTTATCAGTTCAAACACCCGAAGTTTTATCCTCTCTACCACCCAACCTAACAAGTTCCAATCAACAGTTGCACAGTGTAATTTGGCCGGGACAAACCATAGAGACGCCTCGTGGATGGGTTTTCCCCATCAATGGAAAGCATCTAAAGATTGGAGTTCCCTATCGTGTTGATTACGATGCAATTTGTTCATATTCAGCAAGCACAAATTCATTCAAAGGCTATGTCATGGACGTATTCACTTCTGCTGTCAATTTGCTTCCATACGCTCTTCCATATACGTTGGTGCCATTCGGCGATGGAAAAAATAACCCAAACATTGACGAGCTTGTTGACAAGATAAGTACAGGAGTAAGTGTAGAATGATTGATGTTTGCTGATCTCTTGTTTAATACATGAAGTACGCGTTTGTGAACCTTAATGATTGCTCTACTGCAGGTGTTTGATGCGGTAATTGGTGATATTCCTATTACCACTCAGAGATTGACGAAAGCTGATTTTACTCAGCCATTTATTGAGTCAGGTTTAGTTGTTGTAGCCCCTGTGAAGAGGCAGCACTCTAATGCCTGGGCTTTTCTAAGCCCGTTCACTCCTATGATGTGGGGCGTAACGTTTGCATCTTTTGTTCTTGTGGGATCCGTTATTTGGATTCTCGAGCATCGGCATAATGATGATTTCCGTGGCCCACCCAGGCAACAATTTGTAACAATGTTATGGTAAGTAGACCTATAACCTGTCATTTAAGTCAGTTTGGGTCATTTGAGGAGGGTGGTTCAGTCATTTCAAATCTGGTAAACATCGGGTCCAATAAAGTTCAGGCTAGCTACAGGCCAGTTCTAATTACTTTGGGGCTTGTGTAATTTTTGGGTTCTTTTGTTCTGGTCCAATTCGGACTGTGAGTCGGGTCTGTTTTACAATGTCAAATGGCAAGTATTCGTAGCATCTCGTGTAACTTTTTTCCATGGTCCAACCTAATCATGGTCGTTGTGCATGCTTTTAATCGCAGGTTTACCCTTTCAACCTGGTTCTTTGCTCACCGTAAGTGCTGTCAGCTTCGTAGTTGTGCTTCTATACATGAGTGTACGTTTGAAATTTGGAGTATAAGGCTTATGATGCTTATATTAACATTTTAACCCATTTTTTGCAGAGGAAACTACTGTGAGCACACTTGGGCGTTTTGTGCTCGTTGTATGGCTCTTTGTTGTTCTGATAATTAATTCAAGCTACACTGCTAGTCTGACCTCCATACTGACAGTTCAACAGCTTTCTTCACCTGTAAAAGGAATACAAAGTCTAGTAGCAAGCAGCGAACCTATCGGATACCGAGAAGGTTCATTTGTTCTGAATTATTTGAATAAAGAGCTCAGCGTTCCTTTGTCTCGTCTGGTTGCTCTTAAGTCTGAAAACCAGAGTGCTGAAGCCTTGAGAAAGGGTCCTAATAATGGCGGGATTGCTGCAATAGTTGACTTAAAAGTCTACTCGGAGATCTTCCTTTCAACAAGATGCGAATTCAGTATCATCGGTCAAGAATTCACTAGAAATGGGTGGGGATTTGTAAGTATCTTTTCCACTAACCCGATTTAAACGAATTGCGCTTAATATATAGGCAGGAAATAAAACTGATATTTGGTAATCTGGTGTGTCTCTGGTGGATTTGGGTTTGGTGGGATCTAGTTTGGTTTGTTCTATTCAGGTCCTATTTGTTGGAGTGTATTACAGCGGTGAGCTAAGTACTAAATGAAGTATTATGCAGGCATTTCCGAGGGGATCACAGTTGGCAGTCGACATGTCGACAGCGATACTGAGATTATCAGAGAATGGCGATTTACAAAGGATCAATGACAAGTGGCTGCAGAAGAGTGCTTGCAGTTCACAAGACACTCAGCTAGCTGTAGACCAACTGCAACTCGATAGCTTCTGGGGTATTTATCTCATTATTGGCATAACTTGCTTTCTTGCCTTGCTCGTGTATTTCGGACGAATGGTGTATCAGTACATTCATCATTACACGCCTGAGGAGGAAGAGCCCACTAGGCCTGCTAATGCTTTGAATAGATTTGCATCGCGATCTCCACAGCTTCAGACAATACTCTCATTTATTGATGAGAAGGAAGAGGAGACAAAAAGGCGGTCTAAGAAAAGGCAAATGGAGGGCTCTTCATCCACCACTTCTGCTACTCGAAGATTTGAATCAGTCAGAAGCCTTCCGAGTCACCCAACAGGTGGTTCTAGGATTAACAACTTGGAGTTCTCTCCCACTTGAAGCGCGATGGTCGCGAGGAAAATAATTGCACATGTTTCTACTGATATATTTCACCTGTCTTATGCAACATGAATGTGATTATTTGATAAATAATATTTAAAATTGGTATTTGAACAAATTTTATACATAGATTTGATAAAACTGGCATGACTTGAATGGCTCTCCCCAATCACTCAATTAGACTAAAACTCGAATGTGACCCAAAATCCGACCAGACAGAAACTGTAAAGACTTTTACCCAACCCGTTTGCCAGGTAACTAGAATTGCGTATATCAATTAGAAAACATTTCTAAAGTAGGAGTGAGTTACCTGCATATCGGTAATGCTAGTCTTCCCTTTCTGATTCTTTTTGAGAATTGTCATAGGCCATTCCCCCCACCATTTGGTCCCCTTTCCCTTTCCTCCTGTGTCCGTGTGTGTTTGTGTCCGTGTGTGTTGGTTTTTGTTCGTTTTGTTTGTTTGGCGGTAGTCCTGGGAGGTGTCGTTTTGGTGAAACAGGTTTCGTTGGAGTGTCTGTGACCCCTCTTGCGTGTGTTTATAGGTGTCTGTCTAGGTCTTTGTTCTTTGGGTGGTCGCATGTAAGACTGGGTTGGTGCTGTAGGGGGCTTTCGTCTGGGGTTGTTTGTGGGCACCGTTGGTGTTTGGGTTTCGTTGGGTTGGCAGGTTGTTCTTTTATCTGCCCTGGTTGCTGTGACGGTTTCTCCGTGGTCTCGATTGGTGCGGTTCAGTGATGAAGTTGGTGCCTTGTTGAGGGGATTTCAGGGTGGTCTAAGGTGGGTTGGATGAGGCGATGGGTTGGATGGTTTCGGTGGTCCAGTCTCATTTATGATGTTACTTTTGCTTATTCCTATGGTTATGGTTTTAATAAAAACCTCCCTTGGATTAGGGGTGTCTTGTCCCTTAATCTTT
The DNA here is from genome assembly GCA_036897335.1 of Silene vulgaris. Lineage (NCBI taxonomy): Eukaryota > Viridiplantae > Streptophyta > Magnoliopsida > Caryophyllales > Caryophyllaceae > Silene > Silene vulgaris. Next base: position 2,771 of record JAYMSF010000739.1, on the reverse strand, counting down.
GGGGTGGTATGTAGTGTCGTGTCTATCTTCCCAACTAAGGCTATGGTTCTTGTGCACCCGACTATGAGCAGGGGTGTTCTGTCCCCTTGGGTTAATGTTCGTGTTGGACTTTGCATGACGGATTTCTTAGTCTGTGGGTCATACATACAACTAAAGGGTCCGTTTTCTAAGGTGTAGGAGTTTTATCTCCGTCGGTGGCGGATTTCGTCGTCTTGCTCACCACTTTGTCTTTCTACGCTCTTTTCGCAAGAACGTAAGTACACCTTGCTTTCGTGACTATGTAGTTCGTATGTATCAACGACAGTTGGAGGTCTTCCGTGTTTATGAAGCTCGTTCTATGGCCCGTGGCTTCGCTTGCATCTACCAGCATGCCCTGATGTTATTCTGGAAATAGTTATCGTTATTTTAGCTTAGGTAACCTTTACATTTGGCTTGGTAGCACTAGATTTGATGGTTAGGTTTATGGGGCTACCTAGTCGAATAACTTATTTTGTAATGATTGTAATAGTGTAAGCTATTCACCGTTTGCTGTCAAAAAAAAATAAAAAAAATCATGTGTATTTACCTTACTCAAATCTCAAGGATACCTAATGTCCATATTCACTGGCATGCAATTTGACCTGGCAAACGAGTCAACCGTGTAGGGCCAGTTAGAGTCGGGTCAATTTTGGGTTTGTAGAGTAATTCGGGTTGGGCTGATCATTTTGGGGCTCTATGGGCAGGTGCTGCCGCGTCGCGTGGCGCCGAATATATATGACTGTGAAATAATACATCGGAAACTTTACCAAAACCTAGGTTTAAATAATATTAAAAGTAGTGATGCAAATGTTTTTTTTTTTGTGAGTCAAGGGAACACCCGAACACCCTGTAAGTCTGGGGACCAGGTAATTCATCAAGGTTGCCCTTGATGGCAGGTAATACCGCAGCACTCCCGTGTAGGGAGTCGAACCCGGGACCTCTCAATTCGTTGACATATTACAACGCTTTGAGGCACTCCCGTGCTCCACTACACTCAAGCCACAAATGTTAGCTCATCATTGAATAGCTCGTGAGTCATGACCTGTGAGCGGCTCGAACTTATGTAATTATATTAAATATTTCTCTTATTTTATGAAATATTTGAACACAGTAATATTTTTGTATCACCATATCAAACATTCACACTTATTTGCCTTATACGGAGTATTTTTTATATATACTGTAAGATAATATATTACGATATAATGAGGTTATTATTATTGAATGATACGATTACAATATATAGTAGAATGCCTTGAAGAACAATCCATGGATATTTCACGAGATAATATCCTAACAAATATATTATTTACGATAATATATTTTCCTAATATTCCTAATATAATATTCTATATAATATTCTCTAATATATACCTTCGAATCCTGCTGCTAAAAATATTGATTGACAAAAGCCAAAATTTAAATAACTATATATAGGCTCGAGCCGGCTTGAGCTCAAGTTTAAACTCGCAAAATTGATACTTAACTCATTTTTTTTAAATTCGGGCGAGCTCGAGTTCGCGTTTTGCTTATTGAGCACAAGCCGAGAAAGGTCAAAGTTCGACTCGACTCGGTATTACCCCTACAGCTCACAAATTCGAAGTAAAACTAAGAGCAATGGTGTAGTCTTTTCTTTAAATTATGCCAAGCCATTTTCTATGACTGTGATTTCTGTGGATATTAGAAGATGACAATTATAAGCTTATTTAATGTAATTAAAATGCATCATTAATATCGTAATCAAGTTATAAATCTTTCTGACGGGTAGCAATGTTCACCACCAAAGAAACATTAAATTTGGAGTATTCTTTTCACACCTAACATGTTGTCTTGACCACTTTAATCTTCATTACTTCTTCACCTCAAATTTCTGAGGTCCTTGCTTATGTTAAGTCTAACGCAAATTAAATGGTTAATAAGATTATAAGATGTGTTTGATTTTGGCTGACTAACAAAAGCGTGTCATTATAAGTGATGTTCATAACCCGAGTTTTTTTCAAATTTGCCATTGTGACTCCATTTACAAAATACTCCTAACTCTTCCAAGTAATAATAATTCGAATTTATTAAAAGCTTCTTGATGATACCCACTTCATTTTCTTTTCATTTCTTTAGGAAAACTTCAATTTATTAGTCATAAATCATTTATGAATTAAACTCGACGAGAATTTGGATAATAGATGCGTTATATTTCATGAACGACGTCTACGCGGCAAAAATAGGCCGAATTCTTAGTAGTAGGGCTCCTTATGTGGTTAGCCTCCGTAGGGCAAGAGATTGGGGAAACTTGTCGAAGGCCATGCTCCCCACCATACCAATAACTTCCGTCGTCTTTGTAGTGGTTTTTTGAATAATGCAATGATGAACCCATAACCTTCTGATCACGCTGATTCTGACACCGAAACACGTGGGACACACTACAAAACGTTTATAATTTTACATTTTTGTGATCTTGTACCGACAAAATTTTATATGTTGGAAATATAAGCAAGTCTTCAAATTCCCTTTATTTCAATATGTATATTGATTTTTTTTCTTTGTCCGCATCCCGTAAAATTTAGAGTGACGTGTCACGTGTCCGCTTATGTACTACTGCTACCTAGCTTAACTTTATACTCCCTCCTACCCATAACTAATGGCCCATTTGCCAATTTTATTTACCCACACAAATGTCCAATTTGACATATTTATGACTCTTCTACCCTTTGCTCTTTTCATTATTAACAACTCAACCCACTCTTACCCATTACTTT
>JAYMSF010000738.1:0-14186 GCA_036897335.1 Silene vulgaris | reverse complement strand
TGAACTTTAAATTTTTTTTTTTTTAAAAAAAAAAAAAAAAAAAAAAAACATGTTCCCTTTAATATTTTTGTATGGCAATATCAAAAATACAAATTGTTGTCCGGTCTTACACAAGAATTTGTATAAAACGTGTTTTTTGTAACTTCCTTTTTTGTAACCATTTTCTTGTTTCTGGATCCGTTTTTACAGTACAATAGTGTAAACCTCCTCAGAGGAGACCAATTGTGTCGAAAAGTGTTACTCCTATAATTTTATGTATTACTCAGTGTTAATTTTTGTAGCATTACCAATCAGAGTGTGGCTCGCTGGATGATACCTTAATGTATCTTGATAAAAGTCCATGGTTCAATGCTTGGTAAGCGTGTTCATGTGCTGGCGACCATCACAATAGTCTATAGATTTTAAATTTTTGCCCTAAATACTTTTAGTTTCTGGTTCTGCCCCTGCCAACAGTGACACTTTCCATGGTAACAGGTTCGAACAAAGGCCATGAATACCATACCCGACGACTTTCTCAGCTAAACTAGCAAGAATCTGCGAGCTAATACACATAGTACATTTATCTTACGTTGCCTAAGGAAAAGGTGTAAATATAGTTTAATGGGTCTTAAGTTAACATAGGTAAATGGTAATCTGTAATCTATAGAAAAATTGTTTAAAGAACTGAGCTTCGGCCTTGGGGCACATTAGGAAAAACAAGAATGTACCCGAAAAGGACATACATAACCATACCCTTGATCGAAATCGTTTCTATATCAAGATTGTCTTCTTTTCTAGTCACAATTAATAAACATGGAATCAAACACCACAAGAAGCAATTCCTATACAAGTGTGGGATACGGTTATCTTTCGCCAAGTTTTCATATCTTTTTTTGGTTAAAATGAGGTGACAGTACACGCGACCAAAGTGAAGTGTCGGAATAACATAGATAATTACAAGAACAAAGAAGTATAAACATACCACCATATTACTTGAATTAGAATGCGCCAATTAAAGATGTTGAAATGCTGTTTGTTGGTAAATCCTTATTGCTTCTGAATCCTGATACATCAAAATGGATGATGATAGTTAAACGATTGCACTATCTACGGCTATAATTAACAAATAATTGGAAATTCTTGTTGAAGGCCGGAATTGGGAGGATGCATATAAGTAGAAATTCAACCCCAAAATTCAAGGATAGTACCAATTATTGATGAAATGATATGATTATTCTCGAGTTCTGTAACTTTGATTCTTCGAATTGGGTGTTGAATTTCTAGGGTTTTCGTGGCATTTGACCAAACGATTTCTGTGGATCCAAAGCGTTTATGCGAACATGTCGACCCATTGCGGAGTATTTTCTATGAGGTGATGTACATTCATTTTACTTATTTATAGACATAAATGACCATAATATCCCTTTTATTTTAATGATTTAATTATAATACCCTTGAGTCTCTCCCTTCTTCATTCTCTTTTCTAACCCTAACTACCACCATTTAACAACCACCCTCACCGTTGTTTCCCTTGTGCCACCGGCTAGTCTTGACGATCTCCTCAGATCGGCCATTTGACGATCGCACAAATCTGCCTCCCAACGATTATCTTAATTAGGTCTATTTCTCGTCACTGAATTAGGTATGTAAGATTATTTTGTTGCGTTTGATGATGAAATATGAGAATTAATTGAACAAGAGCAATTACACGGAAGACAATGACATTTCAATGAGCAACCAAATTCGAAGTCAATTGACTGCTAATGTCATCAGCCATTCAGCCTTATGGATTTGCCGCACCACGCACAATAGTCCATTACTCCATTTAATTACTTTAAATCAAATAAATTGATGTACTGTACACAAGTTTTTTAGATGGTTTGATTTATCTTTTCTGTTCCGTAAATGTCATGATTGATATAATTAATAAAATTAAAAATTATAATTAATTGATCGATACGAGAATTAGTATCGATAATTTGTGTAATTTGACGGTTTTTTATGTGAATTTGAGTAATTTTGTGAGGGAGGAATTAGAGAGGTTTTTTCTAGGTGAAGGGCATACTATGGAAAAATAATGAAAAAAAGTACATAAATGAGTAAAACTCGTACATGAATGAGCAACTGCGATCTTGAAATCTAAAAAGACGAGTGAACCAAAAATGGTCCATCCTTAGCGGGCAAGAGTGCATATAAACGTGGGTTGCATGCCGGATTTTAGGCCCACGTTAAGCCTCAGACGTAGTTTGCTTTACAACCAGGTTTACTCAGGTCATCATCATACTCTTTGGTCATCGTTTATCAAAATCAACCTCCACTATCCTTGCATGCTTTACAAGTTTACAACTTTACAAACTTGTTTTCTTATTTGTCTTTTCACATAGTCTTATTTGTGACGGGCTTATCCGTCGTAAGCTTGCGATAGGTCAAATACTACCCATGTGAGATAGATAAGACAAAAACATGATGCATTGAAGTAGCCATTTATTTTGTCTTATCTCACCACATGAGTAGTACTTGACCCGTCGCAAGCTTGTGTCCGTCACAAGAGAGACTTGTTGTCTTTCATTCAAATGATAATGTTTTATAGTCGTGGCGGAGCTAGAGAAGGACTAATAATCTAATAGGGATGCTCGCTTCGCTGGATAGCGAAGGATAAAAATTCAAAGTTTTATTTATAAGTTGTAAACTTTTTTCAAGTTTATCTTATACGGTAACCTGTTTGCCCTCCTGAAAATTTTCCCCGTCGGTAAGTTCAAATCCTGACACGGCCACTCTTTTATAGCATATCCTCGTATAAACAATTTTATACAAGAGTTTGTTTGAAACGAGTTTTTGTAGTCGTCTCTTTTCATTGTCGTGACTCGTGAATCCATTTTATAAAATAACAATATAAAACAGCTTTATAAGAGATTAATACTTGCCGAATAGTCATTATTAAGGTTAATAAAAAAAAAATAATAATAACTGAATTTTTGTGACCAGAACTAACTAAATTTTAGAACTAAACGTTTCGCGTTGAAATCTTTCATATCCTTAATTTTCGTCTTATAATAGTTGATCACTATGTGGGGTTTTTTTTTTGTTATTTTCGAACACTAACAATGTCTCCGGACGAACCACTGGAGAGTAGATCACTGTGACAACCACTAGCAACGGGGAGAGGAGAGCAGATGACCGCTACCATCAAGCTCGAGGAACAGTTTACAGCAAGACATGTTTAATGGTGACGATAAAAGATCCAAACTTTAACAGTTTAGCTCACTGTCGATGCGCAATATATAATTTACATCAGATAAGAAAAATTACTGATTCTGAAATGATAAAACATACTCCGTAATTACTACTGAAGGACATATATCCATCGGAAATGCAGACGATCCTGTAAATAATCCTTAGCTAGAAGAGAAGATCGGATAATTTAATACAAACGCAGTTGTACAAACTACAAACATACGCCAAAGGTGAACTTCTGACATGTATTTACGACAAGAAAATGTTGGTCACTCAGTTTATTGTGAAAGGAATGTCGGCCAATTGTAGCTCTCGAGAGCCTGGTATCATGCACGCATCTGCAGATAACATAATATCAGACGTTAGCTTATGTATGCTTACGAAATTGACAAGCCTAATATCGTAGCCATAAGATTATATCAATAATTTGCTAAATAAAAACATAAAACCTTGCAAGGATTCCCCTTAAGAAGCATAATTATAGGACCGGAAAGAAACACTAATCCAGTACGTGTTTAGATTGAGATACACTAAATCTGAAAGTTCATAGCAACAGTTCTGGTGCTTCGAGGATTGCAGCACAAACCCAGATGTTGGAATATAGGGTGACTACGAGGCTGTTGTCCTGTTGTTCTATGAGATGGAGTTTCCATCTTTGATGAATTTTTCACCGATGACATATTGGTCCTTTATATTTTTGAAACTAGGGCATGTTCCAACTTCCAAGTACTTCCAACAACCATATAATCTGACTGCCTCAAAGGTTTCCGCCTTACTAGAGGTAAGAGGGGGTCAACAAAGTCTTTTATTAATGACACAAAAAGACTATGACTCATAATAGAAGTTGCATCGAGAATTACAACTAGCTTCTACTGCACAACTATTCAAAATTAGACCTAGAAAACTAGATGTTAGGGTCAGGTCATTTGGGTGTGACCGTATGAGTCACTTCTGCTTCAAGTCAATTTGGGTGGACCAGTTTGGGTTGTGGAGATTCTGGTCGTGCAGGGTCGTGATTAGAAAGGTTCCTTTCAATTTATTCATTTATAGTACTCCGTATCTAATTTCATCAAGATTTGGGCCATTTTCGAGCCAGATTGTTTTGGATTGTGTCTAATTCTAGGTCGCGTCAATTTGCTAGGTCCAAAATCTCACTACAAGAAACCTTAAGTGAGTAATTTCAATTCCGTCATATTCCTAGGCCAAATACTAATGTCTTAGGCTCCATCGAAAATGGAAATAACACGAACCCTTTGGAAAAATCATGTTACTGAAGAGACCAAATGGTACAGCTCCACTAATTCTAAGATGAATGACCATATCACATTTCGCTATGCAAAGTTTATTTTTAGGCATGTTCACTTACCATTTTAGGCATGCTTCTTCCTCTAAGCATCTTTGTCGCAGCTGCTGCAAATGCTTGAGCTGCGTCAGCGTCAGCTTCAGCTTCCTCGGCCTCCCTTGCGGCTTCTTCGGCTAATGCTATAGCTGATTCAGCCTCGGCAACTGCACGAGCTGCAGCTGCAGCAGCCTCTTGTGGGGTCATGCTCCTCATTTTAGCAAGTTCTAGATCAATCTGGGATTTGAGTATACTTAAATCCTCCCTATCGATCTTCGGGAAGCTCATTTGCCTGTTTTCATGAGTCATCATCGGAATCATGGGATTTCTCCTCTTCTCTGTAAATGCAGGATACGGAGGAATCTGGTAATTTCTTTTATTAACCTGAAAGATAGCTTATACGTTAAGGACATCATCTACCAAAATATCACATCAGCTTGATTCATTAAATTGGCTAACATGTTACTAAATAGTTCGTTAAACGCCTGAACTAATCCATAAAAGGGTGGACACTAGATAGGCTATGTTCTGCATTATATCAACTTTCTACGTACCCTGACAAGCTTTCCACTTGACGTTAAAAACTTCAATTTTGCAGACAGTACCCGTTTGAAATCAGGAGGCGCCCAATATTGATCCTACAAAATTAGAACATCAGCATTAACCCTTCGTTTGAACAAGGGAGATTTCAAGGGAAGGGAGGGAAGGAAAGAGACAGGAGCAATTTCCTTTGTTTGGCTAAAAAAACTGAGTCGAAGGGAATGGAAGAGCGGGAAAATGGATCTATGCATTTCCCTCTTTAGGGGTAAATTAAAATTCGTCTTAGGAAGGATTTGGAGGCAAAATGACATTTGCTCCAGTCCCCACCCCATCCTTTCCCTCCTCTTTTTATATCCAAACAATAGGTAAGATTTATAAGTTTATAACCAAACAGGTCTCATCTCAAGCGAGTTACAAAGCTGCAAAGATTATTAAAAAAACACGGGAAAAAAGCGCCTCAATAGAAAAAGGATGCAAATTTCAAGTCAAATGGAAATATTTGCCATTATCCGCAATAAACAAAATCCTGATCTAGTAATCCGAATTCAACTCTTTAAGCATTTAGCACAATAAATTTTGTTCTCCAAATAATAAATAAATAATAATAATAACTCGGGATAGCAAGTATAATACATGGGCAGGAAGATAAGAGACAAGAAAACGTAGTAAACAAATCACATTTCACACAACTGAACGACAACCCTCACAAAGACTCCCGACAGTATCGACATTAGTATTTGCAGTGGCCATTACTATTGTTTATTTTTAATTTTTTTTTAATCGAGATTAAGAATCAACTGGTTACCACAAGGCTGAAAGCTGAAACACAAGAAGTAATGTTATAACATATGTATATGAGTAATATGACCCTTTACTGTGAAAGTATGAACTACTATGAAGGGACTTGGTATTTGGGCACGCATACCCAATTCTACAATCTCAAATTGAGGAAGGTGCTGATAATCTCTAGAAGGAGAATAAACATGGCATACTACTACACCCAAAGAGTCAAAGACCCAATATTGATTACACATCCTTGTTCGAAAGGTGAGATTATATGACAACTGCATAAGGATCAAGGCATTTGATAATTTGATAAAAGATGCTGAAAAATAGAAGTCGATATCGTAAAACAGTCGCCATTATTTCAGTGTTGTTTTTTAATTAGGGAAGAAAAAAAACTTCTTCAGTGACATTGCGCTGAATAGATGTTACTAGGACTCGACTACAACTGACGGACACACAGACACACTAGACTGATAAAGAATGGAAAAATGATCACCAAATTAGCCAGCAGTGTTAGAAAATATGAAAAGTAATAGCAAAATTTTAGCAGAGTCGAAGTCTCAAAGATGTAGTGCAATCAAGCTAAAGAAAAGACAAACCATGAAAACTAATTAGAAAATGAGTTAAGGGATAACAAAAGGAGCAGGAAGTCAAAGAAAGATGCAAGAAGCACCTCTACAGGCCATAGATTGTATGATATTAAAAATGCCATGCGAAAAGGCAAATTTAAAATGTAAGAGAAACAGATGAGCTGCCTATAGGCATAATACTCAGGGCAGCTACGCTAAACAAATTAAAATTTCGTAGACCTCGGGAACACTTCTATACCAGAATATCATTGTTTCAACTAAACCATTAAATTGTGTTGAGCTCCAAACATGTTCTTATCTTAGTTCAAATGAAGAAGTTTCCAAAAACATGGACAGCCGAACACTAGGTGCGTAAAGGTCAGCAAGCCAATAATTTTCGTGGCTAATGGCTTCACCCATTGCTCAAAATCTACATTCTACATTCCTACTACATTCGAAGTTAGGACTTCTGTAACTTTGTTCTAAATAAATTCTTGCTGAATAGTACTCTGTAGGCCTTAGCTCAAAATTAGCAATATATTAGCCTCACAATCCACAAAGACAGAATTACTAATCTCTACATCTTACGTGGAGATCATCAAATACTTGGACTCCTCAACCCAGTTTGCTAGCAAAATGTATTTCCATTATCTCTCCTCCTGATCATCAAATATTTGAACACTTTACATATATATTGATAAATTAGAAAGCTGGTTCAGTCTTAACTCTTAAAGGCTCTTTTACAGTTCTATACGAGAAACAGGCAAACTCAATTACTAAAACCAGCCCTATGTGGAACCTCGGGAAACAAACTTCACCGTGATTTTTTTCATTTAATCACATACATGCATCTTTCTCTCTCACCCACATATTCCTGAAAATAATACAACCACAATTGAGCAGAGTTCTTCCTAACAGTTGCAGGCGGAAAAAGACGAGTAATGCGGCTATTGCAATTTGGAAGAGGTTAACAAGGTGTTTCCCAAGATACATCAAATGAGAACCCTGACAGCAATAATGCATCTAATTGATCCTCAATTTCAAATCGCCACCTGCCCACCTTCAATATCCAACTTGAGACAGGCAGAAATGCTTTAAAAAAATAAGTAGAGGTAGTGTGTTAATCATGCTTATTGATCTCCATAGTCATTCAATATTGTCAAGGCTGCCACGGTTAGGATGCAAAGCCGGAATTCCATACGTACCAGATTGTGCAATTAACAATACAACCACAACAACTTCACTACAACGCCTCACAACTAAGGTAGGTCGAATGCACATAACAAATATGAACCATGAATTGTTCGGGATACTTTGAGCTGACATCAAGGAGAACAGCATGGTACACAACTCAGACCCAACATTTTAGCCTTTCACTATAATCCCAGGTCAGACCCACCATTTTCAAAAACCTTGGCATATACGGAGTAACATAGAAGAAATACACAACTAGCAGGGTTTGAATCTGACAAGAGGAGCACGGAGGGAGCAAGTGGTTTACCATCCTATCTTCCACTCAGATTTTTGACTTCACTTTTCATTAGAGGATATTTGTACTCTCATTCAGTCATCTCAGTAGTATTAACTCCTAATGTGTAGAGTAACAGACAAAAAATCGTGTTCAGCTCTAGTGAAGTCTCTTCCACTTAGAAGCGAAGGAAGGCATTCATTGACTTTATTTGACGGACAAAAGTTGCACCCACCAAATTTCTTGCTCCGCCCAAATCCCTAGCAACAACCACGAAAATCTCGTCCCCTGACATATGCTCCATACTAGGCCTTCTGAAGAGGTTTCTTAAGCAGCATTGTCCAGATTAGGACAGCATCTTGGACATGTATAACTAGTGAAGCAGACACCTTTGAGTCATTTCAGTGTTTAAACAGGTGTTATCTCAGAAATTTCAGCTAATTTTATGGATGAAACACTGAATTATGTAGAATATTAATTGCTGCCTATGTTACTTCGACATTGTACTTGGGCTACGACCCTACATGAAGTGAGTCCAACACGTTGTCACTCTAACACGCTACCTCGACACTTCATTTTAGACAAAAGAAAAAAAACATGTACTCCATAAAAAATAGTAGTATATGACAATCTGACATTGTTGCACCAGCCACCACGCAAATCTGAGTAACATAGACTAATGCAACATTTATACTCAATTTGCTATCTAAACAAAGAATTTCACATCACTCCCCATCCTTTTCTCTCCAAAGTCCAAATCCCTTAATCCAAACACGCCCTTAATATCAAGAAACATTTTATCCTCAGAATATACCCCACCATGCTATTCTATCGATCCTAAACTAGCACACTGCCCAATAACTCAAATTTTTTTCCGATCTTAAAAGGAGAACAAATTTCACCATGGGATAGTTTTAAATAGCTCGAATTGGGCAGCCCAACGATAAGACCGTCCAAACTGATGGGCTACGAAAATACATCAATGAGAAAAGACCACAGAAAACATGTAAAACCAGGGCCTGTTCAGTATGGTACATTATCCGCAAGAAATGAACCAGATTACCGAGGTGAGAGTAGTTTACCACCAAGACAAAAAGATCAAGTTTTGCTTAAAAGAAGTACCAGCTAATTAGTAGACTATATCAGTAAGGTAAGAGTTAGTTCCACTAGCATACAGAAAAATATAGCCTGCGTCAATGCTTTCGATATAACCAACTGTTCTAGCATTAGTAAGCAACTTAAAAGATCCCCTATCAACCATAGGACAAAAATAACTCCATGAACAAATCAAGCAACATCATGGATCAAGCTTGAAAGATAAGTGAAACTTTACCTCTATGTATGAGGCAATAGCAGTTTTATTAGAACCATCGGGTTCCTTCAGGTTTGTTATAGCTTCGAGAATAAGGTTGTCCAATCTGCATAGACCCGACGGGCTGACTGCATTGTCACTGGATAAACAACAAAAAACGTAACAAGTTGTCTCAGTGATAACCTTACATTATAACCAGCCAGCTAAAAACAGGGCGACCTTGAATTTTCAAATTCAATGTGGACACTGAAACTCAATGAAGTGGGGGTCTAACCTTCCAACAGATCTTTTAGGGGCCGATGAAACCGGCACAGGAGGACTGGAAGCAGCCATAGGCTTGTCCACAGGACTCTCATCATCACTCTGAGGTCCATCACTAGCACTGGTAGGGTTCTCTTCTAGCTTAACAGCAATTGGATGGGCCACTGGCACCCTTTTAAGAGGCGCCTTGGATTTTTCCCTGGACCCTGAAGTTGTCGGCATCACACACATGTTGCGCCACTTGTCCTGGACAATCAAAAACACAAAAGGACCTCAACTAAAGGGAAAAAAACTTATCTTGACGACAGTAACGACACTGCCAAAGTCATGGACCCTCATGGTACTAAATATCTGGTCTTGACCCCTGAATTGCGACCGAGTTGGCAAAGTTTTGAAGCTTATCTCACTCACATTTCTGAGGATGTATAGGCCCAAATTTATAGAAGACCTACCAAGGTCAGACCACGAAAACTAATCCCGAACTCAAGTCCCAAAAAGAGACCTAATACCTTAAGACATAATGCCTAAATGGCTCACGCAAATATTGGGGAAAGGGGAAGTCACGTGTAAGTAGCCTTAGCCCGTGTTGTTCAATACAAAGAGTCTGTTCTCAATTGATCCATAAAAAAGTGTTGAGAATAACTCCAAGAGACAACATTAAAACATGAGAACTAAACCCTTCATTACCACCAATACCCTCCTCTCATGGTCAGACACATAACTAGGGCGCATTGGAATTTGACTTATCGATTTATACTAATATGCGACAAAAGACAATCCTAGCGGTGTTACCATAACGCAGGTTCACCAAATCCTCATAAAAATGAAGAAAGGCATTACCTTTAAATCAACATTGGATCGAGAATACAAGATACCACTAAATTCAGGATCTTTAAGAATAGTGCGCCATTTTCCGGACCCATGTTTAATAACCCCGGCTTTCAAGGCGGCTTCTTCTTCCGCAGTCCACTTCTGCTTCGGAGCACCCATTGCCACTCTACCACAGAAAGTGACACATTCCCTTTAGTCTTATTACCAATTCCTAACCCCATTAAATCAATATCAAACCTCTAATACACAAAATTAAAAACTACCCATCAATTAGATTGCTTTAATCTACATTTACGACGAAAAAATAACGAGATTTCATGGATACAGACTATCAAATGGACCACCTACAATCACTAATTCACTATAAAAACTTATACAGACCAAATAAAAGATGCCCAATTGATTCATACACATGAAATTATTGAATTTATCAACAAAGGGTACAAAACAAATCAAAAAAGATATGAAATTGGAACAATATCAAAAGCCCTAATCTATAAGAATATACATAATCATATGATAAGAAGGTAAATGAAGATAAACAACATGAAAAACTGAAAGCCCTAAAATAGTAAAGAGATGAAGATGAAGTTTTACCAGGTGAATTAGCTCAGCAACGCATGCAGGAGATGATGAAGAGAAAAGGAAGAAAGGGCCAAGCAACAGGGAAGAGATGTGTGAAGGTGATGAAGTTATTTACGGGTACGACTAGTTTTCTAAATACCGTTTTTCGTTTTTGTTAAAAAAACATGGGTGTGAGTTTTTGTTTTATTATTTTTTTTTTTCAAATTGACCGTCTTTATAGTCTATATATAGATCCGTATAGGTGGACACGGGCCAATTAGGGCGGAGCAGGGATGAGCCGATTGGGGTGAGCCGGACCCAACTTGGTCAATCCTAAACCGACTCTTGAGAAGTGGCGAACTGGTCAGGCAGTTGAGGTAAGGCTGATTCCAGGGATGGTCAACTCTGAATAAACTCTTAGGGCCTAAGTCGGTCAAGGGTCGGGCGGGTCCACAAACCTTGTCCCATTTATATTTATGAACCCTGATATGCCTGAGTAAACAAATGTTAAATTTTGTCAAACCTACTAGTAGAGAGGATTTGAATGGTGGGTCTAGCTTGACGGGGTCGGGTCGATTCGTGCAATTGGCCATCTTTGTCCGATCTTTTGTGCGGATAAACTTATCCTTGTTTGAACTCATAGTCATACTAGTCATAGCCAAAAGCTAAGACGATCAAAGTTTTTTATTTACAAAAGAAGGGATATTGTCTAGAAACCGAATTAGTTTAGGGTAACCCCGTTCTTTTTTCAGAAAATTCTTTTTTGTTGGAATTATTATTTTATGAAAGATCTTTTTTAAAGTTTTGAAAGACTTTTTATAACAAATGTCAATGCATAAGTGTTAATATTTTAATTTTTGATATTTACTAATAACATACGGTAAAAGTTAGAAACTCTTATCTCAAATAAACAAATGTGTCATTTGGATTTGAAAGAAGAGACAGTATTAGTATAAGTGGATGTGAAAGTATTGATTATGATTTATGATGGGGGTATTCGGGTTTGTTTATGCCTCATCTAAGGCCTTTTGATTCAACAAGCGACTTTGTTTAAAGCCTCTGCACAAATGAGCAATACTTTTGTTTAAGTTGTCTGGAAGATTGTCCCAACTATCGATATGAAATACTCCTAATCAACACAAGAAAACAAATGAACAACATATCTGTCGGTCTTAAGTAGCACTAATGTAGTACTGTTTTATGAAAGTTCATTGTTGAAAAAAAAAAAAGATTTTTAGTTAGACTCAAACTTGGATTTGAATTGGTCAAAGTAATAATTTACCCCTCAAATTTTTCGTCTCTAACTACTCCATAAATCATGATTTCTCAATTGCTTGATGCATGAGATTTGGCTATTACCTAGACCGGCCTAATAAAATCATGGGCCAGATCAAACATGGTTTCCAAACATAAGCTGGACTAATTCACGACCCGTTAAGGAGTTTCATCTAGTAAATGGGTTTTAGTTCATCCTAGTTCTAAAATACTTTTCAAAAATCAAAATTTCTTGTGTACATCGTTTTTACACAATCGTTATTGTAAAACGATACCTTAATTTACTTAATTAACCCTAACAAAAATAACTTTCTAATATTTATCAGTTTGGGTAAGAAAGGCATAAAGTTATTTTGTAACCTGTTTTACAATGTCTTATTGTAAGGTGGTTTTAGAAGAGACTTACACAAGTAAAAAAAACACACGAGTATTGTATTACGAACCTGCTTTTTCTTTAGTATTTTAGAAAATACATTTCGTTGAGGAGAACTCAAATGTAAGAACTCGTTCCTTAAAAAAAAAAAAAAAAATCTAAGAACTCGTATCATGTAGTACAATCATATAGATATCGATTATCTTATGAAATAAGTCAAAGAGATCCGTTACTACAAAGTCAATCATATAGATATCGATTATCTTATAAAATAAGTCAAAGGATCCATGCTAATATAGAATCCATTATGATTTTGACCTTTTTGCTTTGTCCCTTACTTAGTCAAAAATTTCTACGACACCAGTTCACGTAATCTCCGTATCTTAACTCTTGTAATAAATCCTTTAGTGAATCCATAAAGTACGTTCACGTAGTAGTCACTAACTCACAACTACGCATTTAACGAAGTCGAATACAATTATTTATATAGTTATATACTTCCGTTTTAATTATTTACTTTATATTTGATGTGAATAATACTTTTATTAAATGTGAACAAATAATTAGAACGGGGTGGAGTATTTCGTAGAGGCTCATTTCGCATTGTGTCATTGTGCATGTATCATATTTTTTAATTAAATAAAGTACTCCGTAGCTAAACAGTGAACGAACATACCAAAATAGTAACCTATTTTCTAAGAAATGAGAAAAGAATTAGGGTGGAAGTACAAAGTGGCCTGGGTACTGTTGATATAACACAACTGATATGTTTACGGGGTTTGCTATATTCCGCCCCTAAAATTTTGCCTTATTGCCCTTGCGTTATTAAAACTCTTTTATACACTACGTCCTTGTTTTTTTCTCATTTTCGAATTCCGATTTCAAAGTTTAATAAACCCATTTCAAAAATTAACAAAATCAAATCCGCTTTAAATTTTTTATCAAAAACGATTAAATTAAAAACAAAATTGACGATTAGAAAAGAACATAATTTCAAACGGCCATAACTTTATGCTCGGGTGTCCGATTTTGACGAATTTTTTTTCAAATCGCATAACTTTTCGAGACGAATTGTGTGATCATGTATTGTTTTAATTATCTTCGTTTGTCTTTCTCTTTTATCGCTTCAGTTAAAACAGATTTAAATTAGCTCGAACTTTAAATTGTTACGATAAAGCTCAGGTTTAAAATCGGTTAGCTGTAATATGTTAGCGTACTATTATAAACCTGCTTCTATCATTTACGAAAAAGGGCCGTAACTAGCCTAACCAACTAAGATCACTCAATATTGGACATTGTTATCCGATTCAACCTTTCTTGAAATACACAATTTTCTGTTTAACACATACATATTTATCTTAAACGACTTAAAACGGGTCAAATAGAATTAAACAAAACAAAAACATAATGTTTAAAAACTATCAAAAAGAATTGTCCTATCTAACTAAGTAGAGTATTATTTAACCCGTTATAATCTCATGACAGATATACCAATCGATTAAAATAATATTCTTATTACATATTTACATGCATCTTAAAAATAAATCTTACAACAAATACTAATCTAAGGACATGTACGTGTGTTCAGATATAGAATCCACATCACTTGTGTTTCATGGTCCCAGACAAGATTATATTCATGAAAATGTCCAATC
>JAYMSF010000737.1:0-14190 GCA_036897335.1 Silene vulgaris | reverse complement strand
GGACTCAACGGGATGGTTTTAGTAAAATGGTTAAAAGTTGTTGGCAATATCAGTTTCAAGGATCGTATATGAACATTTCCAATGGTTTGACTACTTGCTTGCAATTTTTTAAAATTGCAAGGAAGTCCCTAAGCCAAATCATTGTACTTGCTCTAAGCAGTTTTGATTTACCCTTTTTTTTTTAAACTTTTTTTTATAAAAAGAATTCTAATTTTTAATTTAAAGTAAATAAATAATTAAGACGAATTGCAAATTTTTAGTGGCACTCTTAGATTAATGAATCATCAAACCTCCATGGCCCATCGTCCAAAATCATTCCTAGGGAAGATTCCCCAGGGCATCACAATATTCCGTTGCTAAAAATTCCTGAATCATACTCTTTCTCCTTTTGTTCTGATCGTAAAGCATACGCGGAATAATCAATTTACAATGAATAACAGTCGTAAATTAAAGTAACAAGTACTCGATCGTAGTATAGTACCCGGGCCAATTGGACACATTCAACCAAAATAAGCTTAAAGCAAAATAAAAAAAGCTAACAAAAGTAAAACATGAAGCACTCACTAATAAAGCTAAAGATAACCACGTTAAGCAAACTCACTACGTACGTAAAAAGTAGTCACCATAATAATAATACTTAACATACTCAAACTACTTTAACAATCATCTACTTACTTAGCTTTGTTTTCTTATAAATATACTTCAAATCTTGTGTTCTCCCTCCGGTTTGCTCTTTTCGTATCGACCACATTAATTTAGTCGGAGTGCACATACACGTAACTACGTAAGTTAATCAGATCATAAGTTGAAGATATTAAGTCAGAAACGAAGCTGAGTCAAATTAGATGTTGTAGTAGAAAATGTCATCATCGTCAGAGATTGTGCTTACGGAGCCTATACAACAACTAAGGGGCAATGATAGGGACCGTGCGAGCACAAGTCAATCGATAGAAGGAGGAGGAGGAGACGGAGATGGGAGTTATAGTACAAGGTCTATAACAAATTTTGAGCATAATTATGTGCCCGAAGCATTTGAGAGCGAGAGATTGCCGCTCACCTTGGCATCTGGAATACGACGTTTTCTTCGTGTTGCTAATCAAATTGAGATTGAAGAGCCTCGTGTTGCTTATCTTTGTATGTTCCTTTCATCCTCACCTGCATACTTATATTTCATGTTGGGGTTTGACATATTATAGTAGCCTACTACTCGTACCCTACAATTCAATTTCTCCAACTAGTTGACCATAAATTAGTTTCATGTTAGTGGTGGAAGTGTGGAACGAGGGGGTAGTATGGATATTTGTTTTCGCTGAAAAAAAAGTGAAATTTTCGAAAATCTTAGTTATATTTTCAAAATTGTTTTCGAGTTTACCTTGTGCCATTACTCTTGGTCACCTCCCTTGGAGTTTTTCGCTAAAAAAGAATGAAAAATGAAAATTGTAGTTAGTTGAATTTTTGAACTTATTATCTTACGTTATTACTAATTCACCCTAATTGATGCCATGGCGTTGCTATTGTAGAATTTGACACAAAGATATGAATGATTATCCGAGTTGATGGTTGATTTTCTATAAACTTTGTATATAAGTGTCTCAATTTTTTTTTTCAAAATATTAAATTTGATTTGATTTAAATATAATTTTTCTTAAATACATATGTTGGTCTTTTTATTAAAACATATTTTTAAAAAATACAAATTCTTATACAAGAGTTAAACAAAAATTTTGTAAAATTGATCATTTAGTAACTAACTTTCCATTAAAAAAGGTTACACTGTTCTATTAATAGATTCGTTTTATGCAACTTATCTCTAGGACGGTCTTAGCGAAGAATAATTGTTGCGAAAAATATAAATAAAGGTAATAAAAATTGAAAATGAATATACTAAAAGAAAATTCAAAGGGGAGAGGGGCAAGAATACCAAACAAAGTAACAATTGACTTATCAAATTATGCGAGAATATTTGGCAGTGATTGTCAATCCACTTTGATTAATTTGCTTTTCCACCAACCCAATATCCACTTACACTTGCTTAGCATGGGATATGAAGCTAATGAATGCGGAATTGATTTCATTTTCTAATGTGCAGGCCGTTTCCATGCTTTCGAAAGGGCCCATAACATGGACAAGAATTCTAAAGGCCGTGGTGTGCGACAATTTAAAACCGCCCTTCTTCAGAGACTCGAGCTTGTAATTACTACTCCCTCCGTCCCAATTCTATGCCCTATGAATCTATGATCATGTTTGTGGTTCAATTTGTTCCAAAATGAGCTCTTTGTCACCATTGGACAAACCCTCGTGTCAGATACTTGTAACACTGAAATCCAGTACTACTTTGTATCCCGATTTAGCTGCACCTCTATTCGTTAAACACGGGTTAGAATGCCGAGTGATTGCAGTTGTAGGCAGTAGTAACTAGTAATAGAACTCATCTGTGACTGTATTATGACTTCTGAATGCTCTTGGGGGTCTTCCTTTAACTGATGTTTGACTTAATATATAGGATATGGATTGGAGTATTTCGAAGAGAAAGGAAAAGAGTGATATACGAGAACTCAGGCGTGTATATAACGGATATAAAGATTACATAATCAGACACAGTGGAAGTAATGAGTTTGCCAACAGGTCAGTGATAACAAAATGTTGGAACACGCTATCTCAGGCGATTGCTATTAGTTTGATTTGGTTTAATGGATCTATAGGCTTTCCGTCTACTATTTTTCAGAGAGAAACTGATGAATGCACGTGCAATTGCTTCTGTTCTATATGAAGTACTCAAGGCTGTTACAAGTGCAACTGGTCATCAGGTTAATAATGTTGGTCTTTGATGCTTAATTAGTACGTCATCTGTATTTTTGGAATTATTTCTGACCACATTTGTATCAATGTGCAGCTCCCTGGTGATAGAGGCGCAATTGATCATCAGACATACAATATCTTGCCGTTGGGTAGTGATGGCTTCCATCAACCTATCATGCAACTTCCAGAGGTTTGTTGTTGAACAATCTTACTGTAGTTTGTACTAAACCTTGATGATAGTTTCTATGCTTTACTGTTTGAGTTTCCATAATGTGTATGCCTAAAGCGTACTTGATGCAGATTAAGGTAGCAGTTGCAGCCACACGGAACATTCGCGGCTTACCTTTCTTGGAAGAATTCAAGAAGCTCAAGAATTCCAAGGCCCCCTTTGACTTATTTGACTGGCTAGGTTTTTGCTTTGGATTTCAGGTAATTTGCTTTTTAGCAAGCCTTAAGCACTGTGTAGTTTCTCAGTAATTGTGACTCGCTTAAGACCAAATGTTATGATATCTAGACAGGAAATGTTGTTAATCAGAGGGAACATTTGATTATGCTTCTTGCCAACACCCACATCAGGCAGAGCCACAAGCTTACATCAGTGTTACAGGTACTTATTTCATTACTTTTGAGACCTTTCATGCATTCATTCCCTCATAATAATACTGTCTGTTCAAATGAAGTTGTCAGATGGATCATTAGATGGACTGATGAGAAAGTTCTTCAAAAATTATACGAAATGGTGCAAATTCCTTGGCAGAAAAAGCAACATCCGGTGAGTAACTAGCAATAGGCAGTGAACTTCTTTATATTCATGCCGTGATGTTCTGATATCATGCAACGATTTTTTTCCTGATCAAGTGTGATCCTTCATCCTTGTATAAGCTCTGATTTCTTGCATATGAAATCACGATTGTTTTGAAAGCCACTAGTAATCTTGTATCTTCCTGCTGCATATGTCCTCCATGCATATTTTTATTTGCAATTTCAATCACACTTACTGAAGGGTTTGTTTGTCTATGTAGCTTACCCTATGTGAAGCAGGAAGCCCAACAGTACAAGTTGTTATATATCGCGCTTTATCTTCTCATATGGGGTGAGGCTGCAAATGTGCGATTGCTGCCGGAGTGTCTGTGTTACATATATCACAATGTAAGATGATCAATTGAATACCTTTTCCGTATGTGAATGATTTACTTATTTTGTGCTATCTTACATCCCACTTCCGTGAAATATATTTCAAACATCATATTACTCATTAAAAAGCTCAAGTTATGTCAGAATGCTGATCTGACATTTCTTTAAGACCAGTGTCGCATTGTGGCTTCAGCATTCGCATGTTTACTTAAATTGAACAATGAACTGCTTGTTGAAACTATTATATCTCATGCAGATGGCATATGAAATGCATAGTATGCTAACTGGTGCTGTTAGCTTGATGACCTGGGAAAAAGTCATGCCAGCATATGGAGGAGGAAATGAAGCTTTTCTTAATAATGTTATCAGACCAATTTACGATGTGATATCTCAGGTGAATTGACTTGCATTCTTTGCTTACATTGTTGGAGATTTAAATCTAACTCTTGTTATGTACTGCAAGGAAGCTGAGAAAAGCAAAAATGGCACAGCTGATCATTCTACATGGAGAAACTATGACGATCTGAATGAGTACTTCTGGTATGCAATCAATTTGGTATGCACAAGTCTTGGGTAAGACGGTCCTACTATAGATCGCGGTGAAGTTGTAAGGTTTTGGGGAGAGTTTTCTACTTTAATCTTCAAAAACAAACTCCCAAACTTTAAATCTTTACCCATCCTACTTTAGGTCCCTCTTACCCAAGTTTCAGCATATTGGCATATGCATGTATAAAGCAATATAACTCATACAGCTTTGGTCATTATGTACCTGCAGGTCTATTGATTGTTTCCAGATAGGTTGGCCAATGAATCCTGACCACGATTTCTTTTTCGTCAAATCCGATGATGATAAAAGTGGGAGGACATCTCATGGTAATGAAAATGAGGAGAACACCTTCAGCTGTATAAGGAAATTTAGCCAATACAGAATGGTGAAGAAAGACGAAGAGCAGGGGGTATGCTGTAGCTTTTTTCAATTCTATAGCCTACTAAAATCTGTCTAGAATTTTGTCAAACTGTAAGAGAGTGAAGTTAGACTTTGCTCTTGCTGCATTGAGAAGTTGCTATGGAATTAAATGCTCAAGCTTGATAGTTTGGTTATGAATCTTATGTTTTAAGATATGTATTTTTCATGCCTCTTCTGTCCTGAATGACTTTTCTCAGTCTAATTTCGATGATGTGGAGTCTACTATCCACGGAGATTTTTTATGCTCCTTACCATTTTTACACCATGAATCCACAATTGATCTATTCCTGTCTGTGTGCTGTTTTTAGGTATCCACAGATGAAGGCATCAAAAGAAAATGGCTTGGGAAAACAAATTTTGTTGAAATACGTTCATTTATACAGATTTTCAGAAGTTTTGATAGAATGTGGGCCTTTCTAATTTTAGCCCTTCAGGTTGGTAAACGCAAATCAATTGAGAAGCAAATTTTTGTCATCTAATTCTTAGTCATCAAACACTTGAGTTCTTTTCAGGCATTGATTATTATCGCATGCCATGATCCAAGCTCACCTCTTCAATTGTTCGAGACAACTATTCTTGAGGATATAACGAGTGTGTTTATCACATCTGCAGCACTCAAATTTATACAAGGTACAGCGTCATTTGAGTTTCAAGGACTCTGATATAGTCTACTGTGTATCTAGTGTTTATCTCTGACTAGCTGTAATTCTGATATTGCTATGCTGCAGCTCTTCTGGATATTGTGTTTACTTGGAAAGCCAGGAACACAATGGAAGCCCATCGAATCGTAAAATATGTTCTGAGGTTAATTATTGCAGTTGTATGGACTATCATCCTTCCTGTGCTGTATGTGAGCACAAGAAGAAAATATACCTGCTACTCCATCCGTCCAGGAAGCTTGCTTGGAGACTGGTGTTATTCATCCTACATGTTGGCTGTTGTCATCTACCTTATGACCAATGCTGTAGACATGGTTCTTTTCTTTGTTCCTGCTATAGGCAGATATATTGAGACCTCAAATAACAGGATATGCACTACAATGTCATGGTGGACACAGGTAGGACACACTATGCTGTCATTGCTCTCTTTGAGCTTGTTTGGATACATTTTTAGGAGGGAAAGGAGACGGGGGGAAAGGAAAGAAGGGAAAGGATAGGGGGAGGTACATCATACATGGAGTAAGTGAGTGTTTCCTCCAAATCTTTTCTATGTTTGAGGGATTTTAATTTGCTTGGAGAAGGGAAAATGTATCCCTCTGTTTCCTTCCCCCTCCATTTCCCTCCGGCCTATATTGCTATCCTAACAAGGGAATTTGTATCCCTCCCGTCACTTTTCCCTCCAAGTCTTTTAATCCAAACAAAGCCTCAAGGTTTCTTTACCATGGTGCCAGGATGGCTATTGCTGCTTCTTTTCTGTCTTCTGACTTATTTTAAATATATGGTGTAGCCAAGGCTATATGTTGGACGTGGAATGCAAGAAGACCAAGTTTCTGCATTCAAGTATTCATTCTCCTGGCTTTAAATGCCTGTTCATTTATCTCACCCTTTGTTTGGATGGAACGAGAGGGCCTCTTAGTTTCAAAAAGTGCGCGTCTAGAGCTATTAAGCTCAGGAATTTGTGAAGAATTCCTTATTTTGACCCATTATCTCTTATCTTACATGTTAGCCTTCTGTAAAATGGAGGAAGCTATTGTTCTGCAATATTTAGTTTTTAGACAAAAAAACTTGTTGCAAAAACGGCTCACGTCGACTTTGCACCTTGCGTCTCTTCTCCACTGGCCCTCGATGCGCCTCGCTTCTTTGAAAGCTAAGGAAGTGAGAGAGTGTCTTTTGTTTGTTTAGCAAGATTTGGAAGGAAAATCTTTCCTTTCCATCCCCCCATCTCTTCCCTTCCCGTCCCTCATCAATATGTATCCAAACAAAGAGTTTTTTTACTTTCTTTGTTAGCTTTTTATTTCTGGAATAATTCACACTGTGCTTGGTAGGTATATGCTGTTCTGGGGGCTACTACTGCTGAGTAAGCTTTCATTCAGCTATTATTTTGAGGTGAGTGAAATTACAAATAGCATAAACATAAAGACTGGTTTATCAGTCTCCTCAAAGATCATGCACAATTTCCCTTGATGGCCAACATAAATTTATTTTAGCAGTCTTGCGCATGGGGAGTTGATATAGTCCAATTGACTGCAGATAAAACCACTTATCGAACCAACAAGGGAAATCATGAGATTTGGTATGCACCGAAATGAGCGTTCACCCCAAGGTGCTCTATATTGACAATTTGGCTTTACTCAGGAATTTGTTTAGCTTGGTATTCAGAATCTGATTGCTTGAATATGTGTATTGTTTCAGTCAAAAGTAATTCTGGTGCAGTTGTGGCTGTTTGGGCTCCCATTGTGCTGGTAAGTTCCTTGGGTATTCTTAAGAGGATGAATATAGCATGTTTGTAAACCACGGAAATTTATATGGTTAATTTCTCAAACTCTTCCATGTAGGTATTTTTTATGGACACGCAGATTTGGTATTCTGTTTTCTGTACCATTTTTGGCGGGATCTATGGAGTTCTGCATCATCTTGGTGAAGTTAGTCTGCTCTTCTTATATGACTACTGATCTTTCCCGATAGATGCTATTTGGTCTTACTTAATGCCCTTTGCTGTACAGATACGAACACTGGGAATGCTACGGAGTAGATTCCAGTCACTTCCTTGTGCTTTCAGTGCCCGTTTAATACCACAATTAGTGCGTAATGGTAGGCAACGAAGAAATAAAGGATTTTTCAGTCGTCTGAAACAGGTATAATGTTTTGAGATCGATACCTGAGTTAACTGCTAAGAATATTGAGGGTATTCACTTTTGTTTGTTTGAAAATAATCTTGTAGGAGTCTAAATGCAGAAAGAGTGACGTTGCCAAGTTTGTTATTATGTGGAACCAAATTATCAATAGTTTTAGAGAAGAGGACCTAATAAGCAGCAGGTACATATTTGTTATCTGCGTCATTCTTTTCCAATTTTGATTATGTAACAAATGTCTCAAGTGAACTTCTCTGATTGTGACAGAGAAAAGGATTTGATGGTTATGCCCTTGTCATCGAAAATATTTTCTGGCTATGTTCTTTGGCCAGTTTTTCTTTTAGCTAATGAGGTATGATGTGTACTTAACCTTCTTCTATAGTACTTTTAATTGTTTGCTACGTGCTAAACGTGTCGTTCATAATTGTGCCAGTTCTCAACAGCATTAAGCATTGCTAAAGATTTTTCGGGCAAGGATGAAGATCTCATCAGAAAATTAAAGAAAGACAGTCTCATGTACTGTGCAGTGAGAGAGTGTTACCACTCTCTCAAATACATTCTTCTAGAAATCCTTATTGCCGGGGAGCTGGAGAAAAGGTAGAGAGTTTTATCAGATACCCTACTTTCTTATTCAATATTCTGACCTGTCCAACAGTCCGATAATTAAATTTTTTCTTAGCTAGTGCTCATACTGCGTTTTGTTCAGCATTGTGAATGATGTTGTTTCTTATGGTAATCTCTGACCATGCAGTATCGTATCGAGTATTCTAGCAGAAATTGAGGAAAGCATTCAAAAATCAACCCTGATTGAAGATGTTCAAATGAGTGAGCTGCCTGCTGTACATGCTAAATGCATAGAATTGGTTGAGCTACTGGTAATCTAAGAACTAGGCCAAGTGATTTCTTTCTTTTAACTTTAATCTAAGTACTTTTGGCTTTCATGGATTTATTTCCTTTTAACTTTAATCTAAATATAAATTTTTGCTAAATGCAGCTGGAAGGGAATGATGGTCAACATATTGAAGTAATGAAAGTACTCCAAGACATATTGGAGCTTGTGACGGGTGACATGATGATAAATGGTTCCAGGTTTGCTCCTTTCCCAATCACTACTCCGTTTTTTTGTTCGATGCTCTTTTTTTCAACAAAAATCCAAGATGTTAACCTATGTGCAGAACATTGGATTTGCTGTACTCTTCTCTGGAGAATTCGGAAGATTCAGCCTACTTCTCTGGGAAGGTTCCAGCGGAAGTATTTGCATCCAAGAATTCTATTCGTTTTCCTCTGGCAAAAACTGGGCCTCTACATGACCAAGTAATCAAGCTTGGCTTCCTGTATAATCGTTTCATATTTGGTTTTCCATTTTTCTAAGAATTCCTAGTCTGTACCATTTCCATATTGAATTTCATGTTCTCAAATCAACGAGGATTGAATTATTTGCATACTAGCCCAATTTTCAAATACACTGATGAGAAAGGCACAAGGTTATGGTGTAGTACTAGCTCACTAGTCTAGTATTCTTGTATGCATTTGATAGGTCTGCTAAAAAAAAAAAGATCTGACATTTGTTACAACACAATGCTGCAGATAAAACGTTTTCGCTTGCTTCTCAAGATTAAAGATGAAGCTTTGGATGTTCCTGCTAACTTGGAGGCTAGGAGGCGCATATCTTTCTTTGCCACTTCTCTCTTTATGAATATGCCTGATGCTCCGAAAGTACGAAATATGCTATCATTCAGGTCAGGCATGCAATTTTTTATTGGTTCAGCTGTATTTTACATATTGAATACTGTGGAGTAGCAAATAATGCAAGTAACCAACTTTCACAATAAACTTTGTTATACTAAAAACACCCTCTCTTAACAGTAATTTGAAAAGATTTGAGAAGTTTCTTGACTGCAGAATAAATGTACGGCAGTTTTAGTGGATGCAGATGACATTCGTTACAATTGTGTAATGCTGTCTAACTTGTTCTTATTGCTACAAAAATGTTTAAAACATGAAAAATGCAGGGTGTTAAGCTGCTTCTATGAGTTTGAGTCTTGATATTTAGTATTGTCGCTCATCTTGGAACTGAATTTTTTTTTTTTTATAGTGTGTTGACCCCCCACTACACGGAAGAAGTTAAATTTTCTATGAAGGAGCTTTTGTCAAGCCAAGAACAGGTGTCAATCATATTTTACATGAAAAAGATATATCCAGGTTTCTTCCATTTAACTTGACGTTTTCGTTCATCCAACTTGGTATACATTATTTGGCTTAGCAGATGACATAGCTATTATATACTCTCAGATGAGTGGAAAAACTTCCTAGAGCGCGTTGATTGTGAAGATTTAGAAGAGGTGCAGTCTAAAAACAAGGATGACGACCTAAGGAGTTGGGCTTCTTTCAGGGGCCAGACTTTGAGCAGAACAGGTAAGGAAAGTCCCTTTCTGAAACCATTTGAAGACTTAAGTTTATGCGGCTTTGTGTTTATGACGTCTCAATCTGGTGTTATCAGTCAGAGGAATGATGTACTACAGAAAAGCCTTCAAATTACAAGCTTTCCTTGACATGGCAGAAGATGAAGGTTTGCTCCCTTAGTGAACCCTAAACTTGTAGGCTTTTAGCTTCTTTTTCCTTGAAAACATATTCCATTTTGGTCTGTCTTATCCAATATTCGACATTTCTTTTTTAGACATGTTCTGTTTGGTAAAGAATGAGTGCGAAACTTCTTGGCCATTTTTCACATGAACTTTAAAAAAAAATGATCCAAAAGGAGACGTGAACTTTGTGATGAAATGAGGGAGTCGGCCGATTGAACTGAAAATGTAAAAAGTTTCTTGCCTGGTTATTCAGATATTCTTCAGGGATATGATGCCATTGAGAGGGGGAACGATGCTTTATCTGCTCAACTAGATGCATTAGCAGACATGAAATTTTCATATGTTGTTACATGGCAAATGTATGGTACTTGCAAATCTGCTGGAGATCCACGTGCGCAAGACATGATAGATCTAATGGCTAGGTATTATTTCTGTCACAATAACATTACTTCAAGTTCAGACTTACATTTATAAAATTACCTTTATGTGAATATTTGTTCAATGTTCAAAGGCACCCAGCATTGCGGGTTGCTTATGTTGAAGAGAGGGAAGAAATTATTGCAGATGAGCTTCAGAAGTGTTATTCATCTGTCTTAGTAAAAGGAGGAGCTCATGGTCATGATCAGGTATGACCGACATTTCGTTTAAAAGAAATATAGAGTTTACTTCTATGCATTAAGCGAAAACATGGAAATATGGTTATGACAGAAAGTAATGCCTGTGAATTCTACAGGAAGTATATCGCATAAAGCTTCCTGGTCAGCCCAATATAGGTGAAGGAAAGCCTGAAAATCAAAACCATGCAATAATTTTCACTCGAGGTGAAGCTCTTCAGACGATAGACATGAACCAAGTACGTATACATTATTACGTACACAACAATGCTGGATGAAAGATTCTTTGCTGTGAACTTATGCTCCTGTCATGTTCTATGCTTGTAGGACAACTATTTAGAAGAAGCTTATAAAATGAGAAATGTCCTCCAAGAGTTTCTGGAGGATCGAGGCCATCAGCCTCCCTCAATAGTTGGCCTGAGAGAGCATGTATTTACTGGAAGGTAAGTTATTTACACAAACATTTGGCTGAATAACTATAATAATTCTGTAGGAATTCAGTGGTCTTGACTCTTGACTCTTAGTGAAGTGGTGACAGATTAGTGTATTGTTTGCTATCATAACTGATCAGATGTGTGATCATGCGGTGAATATATGTTTTGGGTGCAGTGTTTCTTCTTTAGCGTGGTTCATGTCTTACCAAGAGACGAGCTTTGTTACCATTGGCCAAAGAATTCTGGCAAATCCTTTAAGGTAGTCTATATCTTTCAACTAAGAATCAGCTTGTGAAAGACTAATGCACAAGGCCATGCTTCTTTTATCTGCCTCATTCAATAGTGTATTACTCCTTAACAGCTTTAAGACTAACCTTCATTCACTTGGTTTATCCTTCTCACTTTCTGGAACACAGGGTACGGTTTCATTATGGCCACCCGGATTTATTTGACAGGGTATTTCACATAACACGAGGTGGGATCAGCAAAGCATCAAAGACAATAAACCTCAGTGAAGATGTTTTTGCTGGTAAGATTCCGTCGACAACTTTTTCTTGTTATTTTATCTGCAATGCTATGCTAAGAGACCAAGTTTGTGCAGGATTTAACTGTGTCCTGCGACGTGGAGTTGTAACATACCATGAATACATGCAAGCTGGTAAAGGCCGTGACGTCGGACTCATACAGATATCAAAATTTGAAGCAAAAATAGCCAATGGCAACAGTGAACAAACCCTAAGCCGTGACATTTTTCGTCTTGGGCGTGGATTTGACTTCTTCAGGATGTTATCTTGTTACTACACTACAATAGGCTTCTACTTCAGTAGCCTGGTGAGAATTTTTAACTGCATTTTTTTTTGTCTGGATGAATATTTGTGTATCATAGAAACTAACCCACCCTTCTTTGCTTCTGAAATTTTGTAGATGTCGGTGATTTTAATATATGTTTTCCTATACGGGCAACTCTACCTTGTTCTTAGTGGGCTTCAGAGAGCTCTCATAATCGAGGCTAGAGCTCACAACATACGATCCTTGGAAACTGCTCTGGCTTCACAGTCCTTCATCCAGCTAGGACTCTTGACTGGTTTACCTATGGTTATGGAGATTGCCCTAGAAAAGGGGTTCTATACAGCGCTTAAAGACTTTGTCCTTATGCAACTTCAGCTTGCTTCTGTGTTCTTTACGTTTTCTTTTGGGACAAAAGCTCATTATTATGGCCGAACAATTCTTCATGGTGGAGCTAAATACCGACCTACAGGTCGCAAAGTTGTCATATTTCATGCCAGCTTTACAGAAACCTACAGATTATATTCAAGAAGCCATTTTGTGAAAGGATTTGAGCTACTGCTGCTTCTAATCGTTTATGATTTGTTCCGGAAATCCTACCAAAGTAGCATGGCTTATATTATGATAACATATGCTATCTGGTTCTTGGCAATGACATGGCTGTTTGCACCATTTTTGTTTAATCCCTCCGGATTTGATTGGCAAAGGATTGTCGATGATTGGCGGGATTTTAACAAGTGGATAAGGCAGTTGGGTGGCATAGGGATTCGGCAAGATAAGAGTTGGCAGTCATGGTGGGACGAAGAGCAGGCACATATCCGTCGTTCAGGATGGAGCTCTAGACTCATTGAATTCCTTCTCTCTTTAAGGTTTTTCATGTATCAGTATGGTTTGGTCTACCATCTTGACATTGCTGGAAACAACAACAAGTTTCTTGTTTATGTCGTCTCTTGGGTTGTCATAGGCGTCGTTTTCATCTTAATCATGGTAAGATCAAGCTTTGTTGCTTTTCCCCCTCGGCTCGTCTTGTTTCTAAATGTAATTTCACAATTACGGTTGCCTATATTATACCTAGCGATAGCTGTGGTCAGTATCAAGCCTTAACAGATTTAAATTATGTTGTTGTCGAATGCAGATAGTGAATGTGGGAAGGAAGCTGCTCAGCGACAATCAT
This sequence comes from Silene vulgaris, assembly GCA_036897335.1. NCBI lineage: Eukaryota > Viridiplantae > Streptophyta > Magnoliopsida > Caryophyllales > Caryophyllaceae > Silene > Silene vulgaris. The sequence continues at coordinate 906 of JAYMSF010000737.1, read as the reverse complement.
CAGTTTCTGTTCAGACTGTTCAAAGCATTTATATTTCTAGCTGTTGTATCCACCATTATCACACTTTCTATAGTTTGTGGACTTTCCTTCAAGGACTTGATAGTTTGCTGCCTGGCCTTTTTACCCACTGGATGGGGTTTAATACTGGTAAGCTTAAATGGTTTTTATCTCTGCTTACCTGTAATTTCCCGCTCATTCACTCCATTACTGATATAATGTTCGACCTTCTTATAGATTGCCCAGGCAATAAGGCCCCTGATAAAGAACCCGACAATCTGGAATTTCGCCCAAACTTTTGCAAGATTTTACGACTATGGAATGGGAGTAGCTCTTTTTGCTCCCATTGCCTCCTTGGCTTGGCTTCCGATTATATCAGCCTTTCAAACACGTTTTCTGTTCAATGAGGCATTCAGCCGGAGATTGCAGATTCAACACATTCTTACTGGCAAAAAGAAGAAGCGTACTTAGAGATGCACTGCATGCACATACTAGATTTCAGACTAACAAAACCTGAACAACTATCTGTGAATAACACAAGAGTGCTAGTAATACAATAATGTTCTTGTCACTTGTAAGTAGCTAGATTAAATCAATCTTCCACCTAATATCCACTGTGATGTACTCCTTCCGTGGCTCCGTCCCATTCATTTGTTTACCTTTTTATTCTTTGTAAGGGGTACTTTAATCAACGGTAAACAAATACTTGGGACGGAAAGAGTATGTATTTGTAGAAAACTTATTGTGCTTCAAACTCACAGAAGATCACTGCTGATGACAGGTGCATATAAGGATTCTGAGTATGATCAAAGATATGCTTAACAAGTTGTATAGGACATTTAACCATTATTTCAAATATTCCAACTTTTCTCTTTTGTCGCGTTCTCGAATCTTTTATTGCTAACAAAT
>JAYMSF010000736.1:0-14196 GCA_036897335.1 Silene vulgaris | reverse complement strand
GTCGTGTGAGGGTGGTGGTGTGGTGTCGGGGGGGGGGCGGGGGGGGGGGGCGTGTGTGGGTGGCGGGGGGGGGTCGTTGGTGTTGGTGGTTGTTGTTATTGTTGTGATAGTCGTGGGTGAGAGTTATTGTAATTTTTTTTTTCAAATCTAAATCCTAGATCTGGTTATTTGAGGTGGTTGGTGGTTGGTGGTTGTGATTGTTGTCGAACGAACATTGGAACAAAGTTACACTCATAATAGAATAAGGTTACACTATTAAAATAAAGTTACATAAATTCAAATTTTTATGTACATAATCACCTGAAAAACTAAATTTACGCTCTTAAAATTTCAAAGTTACATTCGTAAATCATCGAAGTTACACTTGTAAAGTGTTAAAATTACATAAATTCAAATCGGGTTTTTCTATATGGTACCTTCGTATTTTTGAAATCTATGTAGTACTCCTTATCTTTGAAAACATCAATGGTGCCCCTAAACTTAATGAAAACTTCTTTAAATATCCAAAAAAGCTCATTTTCGTCATTTTTTACTGTTTAGTTTATGCACTTTCTATTGATTTTTTTGCGATAATTTGCCAAACATTTATCACAAACTACGTTTACTAAATCTTGATATATTTTCTTTATCAAATTTGACTCTTTGTAAACCTAAATATTATTACTTTGGGTATTTTGTGTACAATTTATGAAATTTAGGGGTATCAATGATATTTTTAAAAAGCGAGGAGTACCACATAGAAATCGGTAAATCATGAGGGTACCATATAGAAAATCTCATTCAAATTTATATATAGAAAACCGCTTAAAAAGATCAAAGTTACACTCGTACAATATCAACGTTAATGAAATTCAAAAGTTAAATCATTGAAAGTTAAAATTTACACTCATAAATCATCAAAGTTACTTTTGAGAAATATGTGGCTGAGGAGGACTCAAAAAATATTGTGAACTCAAAAAATATTTACTTTATATACTCCCTCCTATTCTTAATACATAACCCTCCCTATGAAGACACACCATATCCGTCACAAATGAAGACGAATACCATTTTCTCTCACAAAATACCCATCAAGGGTGAGTGGGGGAGCACATGAGGGGTGCCCACCTTGTCCCCTCTACCCATTTCCTCTCACAAATTACCCGTTGCAAGATCCGACCCGTCTTCAGCAAGACTTTTTGTTAATAAGCTGGCATAACTTTTACATAGCCTTATTTCTTCTAGATATCTATAAAGGTTGCCCACTTTTTTTTTTTTGATAGGGTAAAGAAACTAGGTTAATCAAAATTAACCTATAACATCTTCGCGGATGTGGGAGGTAAGTGAAAGTAGAGACCTTTCAAAATACCATCGAACACGTAAATCATCAATTAGGAGGGCGAAGAGAAATACTCAAAACAAAGAAAGTCAAAAACAACAAAGTCCAAAAGAAAGAAAATCAAAAAACAAGAAGACAGTAGAAAAACAAAATTGAAGATCCAGAGATTCCAGTCTTTACAAAATGCAAGACACAAATCGGTTTGTAGACCAAACTAAATTCTTAATTAAGGATAACATAAGCCAGGAGTTTCCAACTTATCTCAAAAATTAGCCATCTGAACATAATATTCAACAACTGATTTTTGCTAGGAAACCCATGAAAACGGTGGATCACAATTCAACAAAAGTCTAAAAACTGTGGAAGATATATGGGTTTAGATCTTCCCAATCTTCCAAAAATACTAGTGTTCCAGCTATAATAAAACTCAAGAAATTTCATTTACATTCTTGTTTTCACCTTCATTTCTCAAGATGAATGACTCAATAAAGTTCTCCTAGGCTATAATGGAGAACAAAATGAGTCTAATCTTAAAGAAGGTAAAAATCAAGAACAATAAATGAAGAAATTTCTAAAGTAATGAAGAGCTAATTGAGGAAAGAAGCCAAGAAATAGATTCTAGACATTCAATACCCAAAGATTGCTGTGTTTGTTTTTCTTTTTGAGAGTTTTCTCCCTCTAAAAAAATGAGAGAGAGAGCGCTCTTCAGAGACGAAGAGAGATTTGAATGGTGAAACAAACAAACAAACCCCCAACAACCTTGTTTGTGTTTGTTCAACACACGAAGGCTTACTTTAGACTCGTTTAGTTTAGTTTTAGGAGAGAGAAACAAAGTGTAATTTCCCACTCACTTGGTCACATTTCCTACTCCCCATCTTTTCTCCCCAATAAAAATCAATTAAAATCCAACCTTGTACTTATCTATCTTTTTCAAAAAAAATGGAGCGATATCTCCACCGCACCCAAATCATAACAAACCACCTCACCGCCACCACCACACCACCCGCCGCCACCGCCATCACCGCCGCCGCCTGCATCTCATACACCTCACCAGACCTAACAGAACCACCGCCATCCTTCGACACCGCCGAAATGCGCGCCCTTCTCGACGCGCACAACCTCTCTGACCGCGACTGGCTATACAACCTCATCATCAAAAGCTCCGGTAATCTCTTTAACGCCGCCGCACGCGGTGGTCGGACTTTCGTTTCGCCGGATTATAACCGGTCGATGGAGCAACAACGTGAGATTACGATGAGGAGGATTGAGTATTTGCGTGATCGCGGTGCGTTCAAGGGTTGGCTTACTAGTGATACGGTCGAGGATGAGTTGAGGAAGATGGCGTTGAATGAGATTTTTGCTGTTTATGATCATTCTCTTGCTATTAAGCTTGGTGTTCATTTCTTCCTTTGGTACTTACGTCTCTCCTCTTTTTGTTCCGTTCGTCTCAATTATTTGTTTACTTTTTTATTTGTCATGAGAATTATTTTATTCAAAGGTAAATAAACGATCGCTATGAAGTATTTTTAGGCGGAGTGGTTGTCATGGATAATTGTGGAGTATGAGTTGGAGTTTTAGTCGGCATTTCATCTGTGGCGGGCTTTGACGAGTTCTGTTTCCGTGTTACGGTCATTTGTTTAGGTTAATCAAATTAGTGGACGAAGTGGTTACTTAATGACGAAGCAGGCAGCTAGTAAGCGAATGCCATCCACTAGAGTTATTACTCCCTCTATCTCAGTAAATAATTTACATTTGCTTTAATTTGTGACGGGAAGTTAAAGCAAACATAAGCTATTGACATTGACTGGACATAGGGATTATTTCAATTTGTATTTAGGAGTAGTTAGTTAACTTACAACAACCATAGACATCACTATGCTTTTACAATACGGTTACGTCTATCGTGACAGATTGTTTTGGATATTAGTAAAAATTACGTAGGATGTTTAGATAGGTGCTTAATTAAAAGTAAAAGAAAAAACAAATATTCCGTAATTGATTACGCTATACTTTTAACAATTGGTATGATCTATTTAAGTAAGTTGGGTTATTAAACAATTGGTATGATCTATTTAAGTAAGTTGGGTTATTACTTGGGTATGTGAATGACAAATAGTTGCGGAGTATTAGATTATTATATCTTGACGAAACGGCCTGCAGAATATTTTGGAGAAGTGTCATATTGATTGTATATTACGTGCCTACTTGGTATGGTAGTCAGATTACGTTACCCTTTAAATAACTACTTCATGTGATTGACAATTTCAATGTTGGAGTTGGTATGGGTCTAAGTATCTAGGAGATGGAGTACTAGTAATAACCTCATAAATTCAAGGGAAATTGCTCCATACATGGTCCCCGATTGACCAGTAGTAAATTAATACCCCCTGCCCTCTACCAAACAATATGTCAAACATATGGTAGCTACATTGTATCTTTCAACCATTTTACAGTTTAGATTTGTTACTCTGTACGAAAAACTGTGAAACGGGTAAACTAGATTAACGAAGCTTACATTCTACTCATCTTTTATTCTTGTACTAGGTTGTTTCTAAACTTAATTTTCCTCCAAGCACAATATTTTACATATAGTTAAAAACTTCGTTAGTCAACGGATCTGACAATGTTGTTTAACATCAATTTTACGCTGACGAGTTCAAATTACAGTAGAGAGATTTAGAGACATCTGCCATAGCTACATAATGTATTGGAGATTAAAGTATTACTTCTAGTAAAATAGGTTTTTTTTTTTTATTTGTAGCCAAAGGAATCATTCTTTTTTCTTTTCTAGTAAAATAGGTCTTGTTTATTCAGTACATCTCCCGGTCAAACTTGCAAGGGAGTTAAATCTGTTGTACATCACCACCAACTACATGTTGCACCTACCTCCTTCAACATCCATGTATATTAGTGGCAGTATCCATCATTTTCTCTTCCCACTTCATCATCATCAACATCACTATTCACCACCGATCTTCGATTCTCCGACCCAATTTCCTACTCATTAATTGTCTTTCAGTTATGGGTTCTTCACCATGTTCTACTTACTCTGATCCCCACCTTGCTGAACCCATAACTTTTGACACCAAAGAAATGAGATCACTTCTGGACATGCACAATGTCGAGGACCGCGATTGGCTCTTTGATTTGATCTCCCAATCTAGTTTGTTTAATCCTAGGAAGGTAGGGAGCAGGGTGTTTGTATCCCCTGACTATAACCAGTCAATGGAACAGCAGAGAGTTCTGACAAGGAAGCGACTGCAATACTTGATTGATCATGGGGTTTTTAAAGGGTGGATTACTGAGAAAGGAGCTGAAATTGAGCTGAAAAAGATTGCTTTTCATGATGTTGTTTCAGTTTATGATCACTCCCTTGCTGTTTTGGTGGGTGCTCAGTACTTCTTGTGGTAAGTTTTTAATATTAAATTCGATTGCATTGGTGGAAAGGAGTGATTTGGTGGCGTGATTAATCCAGTTTTTGGGATTCATTGTTGGGTTTTGCGCTCTTTAGTTATCCTGTTTAGTTGTTAAAGCTGCATGTTTGATTCAGAGTGTCTGAAAATATTAGTGATCTTGAATCACTGGGGCAGCTGAATGATGCCAACGGCAATTTTTGGATCCAGTGAGATAGGACAGTAAGTGCGTAGCCATCTTTGTCCTTAAATAACCTAACACTGAGGAAGTCAAGACTTGATTGTCTGAAATATTTCTAAGTTGGACCTTTTGAATGGAAATGAATGTTGGAATAAAATGTCTTCGTTTTCTTTTTGAAAATCTGTCCTCTTACAGTCTCACTTTTTTGTATGGGGATTAGTAAACTCCCTTCTTCGTCACCACCTTTAAAATTTAACGCTGTCGGTGCCTTCTATCTCTCTCTGTGATGGTTATTTGTTTGATAAAGATGCTTTCCGAGTCTAAATGCTCTTACAGTCTCATGTCTCAAGTCACCTGCCATCTCCCATTTTTCTTTGGTCATTGCCATGCTGTTAGGATGTGGGAAGAGGCCTTGGTGTCTATCTAATTATTCTTTAGAACTGAAGACTATGACACAACAGAACTCATTTGTCGATATGAGGTTTTTAGTAAACGAGGTTATCTAATTGTGATCATTCTTGTTGTCATGATGTGGGCTTATTTCTTCTTGTATTGATATTTATTTTATTTATATTTCAAATGAGAGCACGTTGATTAGCTATCTTTTATCGCCGTCATTTATGATACTCCAAGTGAGGCAATTGATTATGTGATTCCAGCTTTTCTCCTATCGTCTGGTTGTTGGGCTGTTTCCTACTAGGCATCTATTCTATGCTCCAACGCTCTAGTATGGTTGACAGAACTTCTCATCATCCACCTTATTTGTTTTTCCCTTGAAAGAGTAAGCCAAGTCATTATAGTAGGAAGTATGTGATATGATACTTTCGAGTATATATTGCCTGCTGGACCTATATCATGTGAGATGGTTATAAACATTTGAGGGAGTGCCAATCACTGTTTATACATCTTTGCTTTCTTGTTGTCACTGCCTTACTGAAGACTTTCAACTCATTTTGTTGCTTAGTGCAAACCTTCAGAGTTCAGACTTCAGACTGTTCTACCAAAAGATGCATTGTCTCTGTGCTGATTATGAAGGATAAAAAATGCATGTAGCATGCTGTATGTATGGTCGGTTTTCCCGGTTCCAGAGGCTTGGAATTTACCGATCTCTGAATTTTTTTTTTTTGTGGCTCTGCTGTAATTAGTGAATGAATTTATTAGTTTATACGGAGTATTACATAATTTGGAATCAGTGGGATCCTTTCATGCTCCATGTTGATTTTATCCTTTGTCATCCCCTTTGATCTTCCAGACAGATGCATTCTGCCAGTGGGGTAGTTTGTCAAGCCAAGTTATATCAGTAATCAGTTCACTGTCTGTCACGTTCTTTTTCCATTTGGTTGACTGTACTCGAGCCTTATAGGCCATAGCAAAGCTTAGCTTACATTTTCAAGTGTTAATGGGATTGTCCGTGAAGAATATTCTAGTGTTTAGGAGTCAATTGAGGTTGATGAGGGTCTCATTTGAATTTTCCCAAAGGATATTGACTATAATGAAACACAATGTACTACATTTGTTTTTTTTGGTACTCTCTTGAAACGAATAAACAAATTTTGTCGATCTAGATAGCGTTTATAGAAAAGTGGGATAAGGAGCATTGAAGACATCAAACTGCTAACACACATTTTTGAAGAACCTAGCCTGCCTTTCTAGTTTTTAGGAAAGATCGCAAAGTTACTACTTATCTGCATGCTGCAAGAAGACATGGGACATGCTACAAGCTATGTTCTATTACAGCGCTGCTGATTATGTTCATGAATATATGTGCTGTTAATTATATTCATGAACATATTTGTCATATGACTCCTGAAATATCTCAGATTTGGTTCATCTGAGGGATGTAAAAGTGTGTGTTGAACTGTTGATGAATCAGTTCACGCCCAATTTTTCCTTTGCATCCTCGGTTTATACTATCATCAGCCCCAATATTCCTCCTCCTGACAACAAAGGAAATAGATAATTTCATTGAAGAAGTTAAAGCAGATGCAAGACTCAGAATATTAGCAGTTCTCTTGAGAGTTGAGGGTAACATTTTAAGAAAAATAAAACAGCATTCACATCAAATTTATTTTTCATTTCTTGTTAGCCTAAAAAAATCTTACAAAACTGTATCTTGACATACCTCTCGGTAGGGAATCTAGGTAGACACAGAACTCCTAAGAATTGTAGCTCTATATAGAGTAAATGTGTCTAAAAAAAAAACTGAACACAATACCTATCTTATCTGTTTTCCAGCTTTTGAACACCATTTGTGTTTTATCTTGACACGGTCTGTTGCATGCACACACTGGTTTCTTATTAGAAATTTATCCATCACCTGGTGCTGTTGAATTTCAGGGGTGGTGCAATTCAGTTTTTTGGCACGAAGCGTCATCATGACAAATGGCTGAAAGTTACCGAGGACTATGGGGTGAAAGGCTGCTTTGCTATGACTGAATTGGGACATGGAAGTAATGTAAGTGAATGCTGTTTGTGAGCTTCTTTTGGTAATCATTGTTGCTGCCACAGTCAGAATTCATTAAGGTGTTGGGGAGATGTTATCCTTCTGTGCAGTTTCTGTTGTCTAACATGTGTCTTCCCAATTTTCCTTTTGCTGATACTAGGTAAGAGGGATCGAAACAGTTACCACCTATGATCCTAATACTGAAGAGTTTGTTATTAACACTCCTTGTGAATCAGCTCAGAAGTACTGGATTGGAGGAGCCGCTAATGTACGATCCTTTCATGTGCTTAGATTTCCAGTTCACTTTAAATATTCGTTTGTTGCTTCTTTTTACCTTATACTTACCTTTGGTTTTGTTATGTTCCCAAGCATGCAACTCATACAATCGTTTTCTCACAACTCAACATCAATGGGAAAGATCAAGGGGTCCATGCATTCATAGCACAAATCAGGGATGAAGATGGAAACGTCTGTCCAAATGTACGTATTGCTGACTGTGGACATAAGATTGGACTCAATGGTGTTGACAATGGGCGAATATGGTAATTAACGATGGTTTTTTATGATAAATAGCCTTGCTTTTAGTTGATCTAACTGATATCAAATTCTATATTTTGTTGGTTTGGTAGGTTTGATCATCTTCGCATCCCTAGGGAGAATTTATTGAATTCTGTTGCTGATGTTTCCCCTGATGGCCAATATCTCAGTGCAATAGACAATCCAGATCAGGTTCAGCTCTGGCTATTATCTGAAAGTATATTTATTGGCATTTTGTTGCTATTTTATTTCTCTTTTTCTAGGCGCCTTTCTGAATAGCAATGTGTCATGTGTATGAAAATTTGATATAAACATTTGTCTAATTTCATGTTATGTTGGTGTTTCTTGTTCTCAGAGATTTGCTGCTTTCCTTGCCCCATTAACTTCGGGTCGTGTCAACATTGCAGTCAGTGCTCTTTACATAGCAAAGGTAACTAGTGCAATGCCAGTCACTGTGATACTCAACTTGATTTTTTTTATTTTTTTTCTGAAACCGAAGGTGCATTTGTTAAAGTTGTGGACTTTTTTTGAAAACAGGTGGGTTTAGCTACTGCTACAAGGTACTCATTGTCGAGACGAGCTTTCTCTCTCTCACCCAATGAGCCTGAAGTGCTATTGCTTGATTACCCAAGCCATCAGCGCCGGCTCTTGCCTCTTATTGCAAAGACGTAAGCCATCAGTTACTTGGTATTTTCGACGGTAGGAAAAAGTTACATATGTCCGACCCCCTTGTCTCATAATAGAAGATAAACTTTAGGGCAGTGAGTAATGCTGTTGACCTGCTTGAAGCTAAGCGCTCTTAAATACTCAACATCACATTACCTTACTACTCCAAGAGGCTCCTCCAAAAGTGGGGTTGATGTGGATGGTTTAGACTAACTGAAATGGAATGTTAATTTGCTACTCTAACTTAGCATAGTTCAGCAGTATATATGCAAAAACTTGATAATTTGTTAACATTTTTGTTTTGCATTGCAGATATGCAATGAGTTTTGCGGGTAACTATTTGAAATCAATATATGTGAAACGGACACCTGAAACAAATAAGACTATTCATGTTGTTTCTAGTGCCCTTAAAGCTACTCTAACTTGGCATAACATGCGAGCACTTCAGGTCAGCATCCTCAGTGACGAGACAGAATTTTTAATTTGTATCTTGCTTTTCATGCTAAACTGATTGGTTCTTTAATTTGTTGTATGCAGGAGTGTCGGGAAGCCTGTGGAGGGCAAGGCCTGAAGACTGAAAATCGTGTGGGCCACTTGAAAGGCGAGTATGACGTTCAGTTAACTTTTGAAGGGGACAATAATGTACTCATGCAGCAGGTAGCCATTTTGTTACATCTGATTTTCTTACTGAATTGTTCTGCTATGTTATGAGCGTATCTCTCTTACCAGAAAATTTTCCCAAAAATCTGAAAGGACCGGCAACAGTTTTTTTTGAACCAACATTTTTTAAAATTAAGTGGGCAACAGGCCACCTTGTCGTTAGTTTGTTTTTCCTAATAAAAATTACTTATTCTGACAGTATAAATATCAATTATGTTGTTTCTCATACGGAGTATTATCATTGGGGCCTAGTTACTTAACTGAAGTGCATGTGTTATGTATCTAAAGGTGAGCAAAGCCCTATTTGGGGAATATATGTCATCTCAAAGATTGAAACGACCATTTAAGGGATTGTGGCTGGGGCACATGAACGGTCCTAGCCCTCTGATTCCGTCTCAGCTGACAAGTTCTGATTTAAGAAGTTGCCAATTTCAGGTACTTGTCGAGTGACATTAAGTTGTCTTCCTTTGATCATTTAAAATCGCAACAACTTATGTCCTGGTTTTCTGATTCAGACTGATATATTCTACCTAAGAGAGAGAGATCTGCTCAATCGTTTTGTAGCGGAAGTTTCAGCACAACAAAAACAAGGGAGAAGTAAAGAGCAAGCTTTTGTTTTGGTGAGTTTCTCAGCTATCTTTGCTTCTTTTTCTGTGTCTGTGGTTTGCCATTGTTCTGTTGGAGATAATAGGTATGACTTACTTGAAGTGGGAGAAGAGGGGCCGGGGGGATGGATGATGATATATATGCCTTAAATACTACGACAACAGTAACCCAATGTCTTATGGTCGCGTGCAAGGGGATTGGGTTATACCATATACATAGCTTTATCCTTGTGTTATTAATTATAAAACACATTTCTTCCTCTTCACCCCTAATAAAAGGTGTTTTTGAGTGGCTGCCACTTCATAAAAAAAAAAAGTTTTAATTAGTTGCTTCACTTACATTCTATCATAATTTAGTACCAAAGAATAAGGAGTCTTTGGCTCCATTTGAAATTGGAAGTCAAATAATGTACAAAAATAATCATCAGGTGATGAGACCAAATGATGCGTCATAAATGCAATTTACAAAAGATTTGGATTATCTGGCATGCTTAGAACCCTAGCTAGTTCATTTTTTGTTAGATCAAAATCATTAATAGACGTGGTTTGCAAAGATATCATGAGAAGTCTAGGGCGTAGAAATGAAATACAGTCGTGGCAAGAAGAATGACATTGCTGTTGAAATTCTAAGACAATCTTGTTATCACTGATCTTATTTTTAATATGACATGGCCTCGTAAGAGACAGGCACAATTGTGCTATGGTTCTCCTAAAAGAAAGGACGAATCCGTAGTAATGCTAAACTGCAGATGTTATCAATTGTTCCTCCCATTGGATGTATTTTTCATGTAATAAATAAACTTATGTATGGACAACTAGGCGTTTGACTTAAAACTGAATTTCCTCTCGAATGACCGTGTGGCGTGTACTAATGAAGAGATTTCTTGTTTTCATCATCAGAGTTATCAGCTGGCAGAAGACTTGGGCAGAGCTTTTGCTGACAAGGCAATTTTGCTCACCTCTATAGAGGCTGAAGCTAATGTTACCGCTGGACCCCTCAAGGTAAACAACTGTGTTTATGTTTATTAAGGGTGTTTTTTTTTTTTATTATGTGGCAAATCTTTTTCCTTTTTAAACTTGGTTTTATTCGAGTATTTCTTCTTCCTTCAGTCCCATGCTTCAGAGTTCAGACATGTTAAGTCACAAATTCGTCGACCATTGTGAAGTAGACACACAGAAGAGAGAGGTCTCTGTGCTGTTTCACCCTTATATTTATGATTGCAGACACATAGATACTTGTTTCGAAAGTCAAACGCCCTTCTAATACACTGAAATTTTCTAAAGTGGCTGCTCTTCTTTTATTGTAAAGTAACAATCATTCAGTGCAATTTTGAAGTAGTTCAAAATTTTCCTAAGCCTACTTTTCCACATTAGTTTTCATTTCCAGTGGAGTAAAGAGTTCATGACTCACTATTCTTTGATTTATTGATTATTGGGAATGGCGCAAAATGTTTTACATGACTGGCACCTCTTCTTTTCTCTGGTAAAGTAGTGTATCAAGAATTATGTTGAAACTCGCTCAATGGTCTGTACCTTAACACACACCCCCTCACGTGAATTTACGCTGGTTATACCTTATTGCTAAATTGGGCTTATGAAACTAAGAGACTTTCAGAATTTGAATTTGAGACCTCGAGTTCATGAAGCCCTATTACCATCGTAGAGAATCTTGTGAATAAAAAATTTAAGATCTTGATTGAGAACTGTACAAATATTTGAGTATTTGACTTTGGCAATCTACCAGCATACTTGTGAGTACTTTTTCTTGTGGCAAGCTTTATTACTGTCCTCTTGGACAAAGCCACGATGGTAACTAGTCTCTATTTAACAACTTTCAACTTAACTGGCAGGAAGTCTTGGGCTTACTGCGAACATTATATGCTTTAATCATATTGGAAGAAGACGTGTCATTCCTCCGATACGGATATTTAACTGTTGAAAATGCCGCGGTTGTGAGGCAAGAAGTGATTAAGCTTTGCAGTGAACTGCGCCCACACGCTCTGGCATTGGTCAGCTCTTTTGGCATTCCAGACGCTTTCCTGAGCCCCTTGGCATTTGATTGGGTTGATGCAAATGCGTGGTCCTCTGTTCAAAGCTAATGAAGCTTGGCACAAATGTTTGACTGTATCATTTCTTGTCTGTCGTTGTTTGCTGCCTAATAAGTACTCCGTAGCTCTTACATGAATGTACTCCCTCAATCTCATTTATATTGTCCCGGCCTTATCTTTAATACGGAGTATTAAACTTCGAACTTAAATTTTTCTTTACAGTGTACAATTATTACAACTTATTGATCAAAATAGTAATTTTTTAAATTAAATAATAAATTTAACATTCTAGGTTTATATATTTTTTGTAAAAAAAAAAAAGTCAAAAAGGGACAATATAAATGGATTGAAACCCGGAAGTACTTTTATGTCTGGCACATTTGGTCATTTAACATTTGTTGACTTGTTTTCGTTGATATACTACGTTTGTTTCAGTAGTGGTTGTATCCCGTGTTTTTTTTTGCAAAATGTGAGTAGTACCATGTTATATTTTTTTGTTGGCAAATACTATGTTTGTTGGAGTAGGGACAATAAAGTTGTTCATGTTAAAATGAATAATACTTAATGCATTTTTAATTGTAACGGGGTTAGAACTTTATTCCGACGGAGTACCATGCTCGTTTTTCTTGTTTGACAGGGCAAAGAATAAAAGAACTTTCCTTTTAGACACTTGCACTTCACATAGTGTAGAGATGATCAGCATCAAGCTAGAATTGAGCCTAAAGAAACACACTTTGACACGGATCAATGACTTGGCATGAATGACAGCTGGAATCTGTTGTACATATGAATGTATATACATACCATAGTTAGTTATAATTGTAGAGTTGTAACAAACAATTATAATCAATAAAATCAACTCGTTTATTTAGCTTTGGGGTTTTGCTCTTTTACTCGAAGCTTTCTTCTCCATTAATGGCGTTTTAGGTTAACTTCACATGGTGTTATTCGAGCAGGTGACGATCTAAATCGATCCTTAATTGCTTCCGCTACTTCGCATTGCTTCAATTTTGTCAATTGTTTACATTTTCTCGATTAAATCTGCATAATTCTGTTGAATTTCAGATATCGTTCTTTAATTTCTGTATAATTCTGTTGAATTTCAGAAATTAGTTTGATTCTTGCACAATTGCTGCATAATTCTGTTGAATTTCAGAAATTTGTCGTCTTCTTGCACAAATTGCTGCATTCTTGCTTGATTTTGTTCCAATTTCTGGCGATTTTAATTGTTTCTGCATACTTCTATTGAAGTTCAGAAGTTTACATCAAATTCACACAAAATCTTGATTAATTACTCAAATCAAAATGTCGAGTGAAGATATTCCTTCCTCTTCTACTGCTGCGAATCCTTCATATGCTTTCTATGATGATCCGTTGTTCATATCTCAGTCTGATCAACCTACTCGTAGTCTTACTGATACTCTTTTCAATGGTAATGACTTTATGAGTTGGAAACGTGAGGTTATGTTAGCTTTAATGGCGAAAAATAAGGACGGTTTAATTACTGGAACCTGTCTCAAACCTGCTTCTACTGATAACAAGATACATCAATGGAAACGATGTGATCTTCTGGTTAGGAACTGGTTATTGTACTCTTTGGAGAAACCTTTGCGTGATAATTTGCGTTTTGCTGAGACCTCTAAACAGCTGTGGTTTGAGTTGATTGAACGATATGGTCAGGTTAATAGCTTAGAGTTGTATCAGCTGAAGAAAGAATTAGGGGTTATTACTCAGGAAAACACTGTTGTCCTTGAATATTACAGTCGTCTTAAGAGAACTTGGGAGGAGATTGACTCCATTGATCCCATTCCTGACTGCACTTGTGGTGCAATGAAAGCTTGTTCATGCTTATTCTTGAAACGCCTGTTTGATAGGGAGGTACAGTCTAAGCTGATTCAGCTGCTCATGGGGCTAAACCCTGGTTTTGAGAATGTTAAGAGTAACATATTGACCATGGATCCCATGCCTCCTGTACTGTAAACCCCACGGTCTAGTGCGGAAAATAAACAAGAAAAAGAGGTAGAAAAGTCGCGGATTTTTAAAAACTTTTCAAACATAAGTTCAAGTGCGGGTTTACTATCTAACATGCGGAAAGAAATAGAGTTATACAATAATAGAAGTCAAATGGGGGAAAAGATATCCCACGAATATAGGTACAAAAAGGTGAGTCTAAACGAAAGATATAAAACTAATGGTCGAGATGCTCGCTAGCTCACACATGTCTTCACCCCATCAATGCATCACTAATACCTGTCATTCATGTAAACATGAACGCCACAGTCAGTGGGGAGTAACTCAAGGTTCTCCCAGCCACATTTTGTCGAA